>MU628439.1:72689-158534 GCA_025688805.1 Aspergillus egyptiacus
TTTTTTTTTTTTTTTTTTTTTTTTTTTTTTTTTTTTTTTTTTTTTTTTTTTTTTTTTTTTTTTTTTTTTCGTTTGATACCATTTATGATACCACTGTATCTGGTCAAGTTCGGTGTACAAGTCTTATGTACATGCTGCCTCTTAGGACAAATGTACGCCGCGCGGCGGGGATTGCCCAAATTTTGTATTTAAGATCTCGGAGTTTTAGCCATCGAACGTTGAGGAGACAGAAGCTCAATAAGAAAACCGACTCGTTCAATAAAATTGGAAATTGGACTACGGCCCATTTACCTAACAACGCTAGAAGATAGATACGTAAACTCATTCTCTTTGTCTAGGGAAGAATGGCCGCAAGGCACAACTTCAAGTCCCAGGTCCGCCAGCGAGCAGGCACAGAGGACAGGTAAGACAAAATGCACGATATGACTGGGCCGGGCAGGCAGGGCTGTAGTTTCCTTTTCTCTCGTTATAAAACTCCAGAAAGAGCCGGAAAATGCATAAAAATAGAAATAAACGTGAAGTTGTATTAAGCCACATCAATCAAGCAATGTAAGCGATTTCATCGCCATCCAGACGCTCAATGTAATCCTTCTCCATTAGGGCTTCGATGTTTTTCTTGATGTCTGGGACCTGCGGCGGGAAGCGGGATTTGACTTGATGGATCACTTCTTGCACAAGCTGCACGTGCTTCATCTTCTTCCGGGACTTCATGATTCGGACGATCGCGGACTTCGAGAAGGTTAGTACTCTGTACTTGAACTGGAGAACACCGAGAGGGTTGACCAAACACATACCTGAAGTAGGAGCTTACGGTCCTCCTCAATCGTCTTGTGCGTGTCGTCCGTCTCAACCTTCTGTTCGGACTTGATCTGGATGTTGAGATTGACCTTGATCTTCTTGTTCTTGAAGTTGTAATTCAGGGTGAACGAAGTGTTAGGTCCCGGTTTAGACCCCTCGGGACTGATGGTGAGAACTTTAGCCTTCAAGAAAATGCTCAAATTGGGGTCAAGGATTTCGGGGGTGAGAGAAGTTGCTTTCTGAATATCTGAGTATGTCAGGGTGTCGGTTTCATTGAAGAGCAGGAGGATGCCCATTTGGTACGTTGACACCTGGAAGGTATAGGGAACTTTGGTGTTTTTGATGTAGTTGGCTTTTATTTCCCCCTTGCACAGCTGCCACAGCCATGTCAGCTTTCGACCGTTGTGCTTATCAAAGTAGAACTTCTGGAACCGCTCAGCGGTCTTGACGATCTCAGATGGTGCGAGGAAGTCGGTTGAGGGTGGGTTGAGAGGCCAGAAACCTGTTCCCAGGATCTGGAAGTGGGAGTCGACGAGCTTCTTCCGGTCATCATCATCTAGGAAAGATTTATCTAGCCAGTCCTTGTAACTGGCGTTGAGATCCTTCGAAATCTGAATATCCTGGAACATTCGCTGCAATTTGTTGGTGTATTCAAAACCACACGCCTCCTTGAGTTTGCTGATCATGCTGGTTTCGGCGTCATCAGACACCGAGCTCACGTGGACCAGCCGCTTGGCAAGCATTTTGGAATAGAATTTTTGGAAGACGTCCTTGTCCTCAATATACTTGAAGACGGTCATGATCTGGACCAACATCTCCTCCAGTTCTGACTCCTCCGCAGCCTTGGATCCCTTCTTCAGCAGAGAGTCGGTATATCGAGCAAGTAACTCTGGCGTCTTCGTAGACCCGGATTTGCAGATTTTGTTGCGATTCACAAACTCCCGACAGGCGTTGTCGAGCGAGCGGACAAACTCTGACTCCCCATTGAAAGCGTCTTGGACAAGACAGTGGTATCTGGTATGTACCGAAAGCAATGCATCAACGTACATTTTCGGCTCGAAAGATTCGCCTTCAGCAGCGACTTTCTCAACTGCAGCCAAACCCGCCTTTCTCACATGAGCCTCAAACTTCGTCCGAAGAGGGTCCAGCCCATCTTTGATCCGCGACAAGAGTCTGTACATCCGAGCTAAGTCCTCCTGGCGTTCATTGTCTAGTAGTGGCTGGAATTCGTCGCGGAGGAGCTCAGAGTGGGCGGTAACAAGCACATCCAAGCATGTATCGGTGAGATGTGTTGAGATATCAGAATTCAGGTACAGTCCAACACGGGCCTTCTCTTCGTCGAGGCGGGCCTCGGCCTTCTTCATGTATTCGACAACACTGTTTTCCGCTACAAACTGGCGGGACTCTTCCTCATAGTAAGTCCTCGTGGCTGCAAGGAAAGGTTTCTGGAAGTAGTAGCGATATATTTCGAGCGTCGACTTCGTGGGGTCGCTCTCGTCGAGCCCAAGCGAGACGAATGAGTCGACAATGTTCTTGATCTGTGACTGTTCGATGGTTTCGCCATTACGCTGCTTCTCGACGAGGTTAAGAACAGCGCCCATGACCTTCTCATGCACTTTCAGGAAGAAATCGTCCTTCCATTTCACCAGGTGCAAAGTATACACATCGTAAACGTTTTTCTTCCCTTCGTCGATTTCTCGTTTTACCCAATGGCGGTTGAGGTAGCGAAAAAGGTGATTGATGTACTTCGCAGCAGTTGTGTACCGAGCCCATTCACGAATGTAGAATGCGAGTAGGGCTTCCTCAGCGTGACTCGTTGAGTGGTTGTAGACGGAGTCTAGGTGGCTCGACAGGTAGTCTCCAAGCTTCCTATAGAGCTCCTCGCCCAGTAAGTGCGCTGAGTAAGACAATGGTTAGCTGACTATGCGGAAACGTAGCCAAGTCGAGAAATGTCAAGGGGCCAAGCAGAAATCGACTAACCACCACGCTGTGATTGTATAGCATGACCGCTAACCGCCTTGTGTGAGGTGCAAAAGTTGTGAACCGCTCTATATACTCCCGACGTCAGTAACGGACAGCGGTGAAGAGTAGGGGTTATAAGCGTACGTGTATAGTGCCATATACTATGAAAAAGTTGAAGATTAGCAAGTCATGTCTCTTGGAAGTGAATGCGTCCGAGAATGATGAGGACCTACTGTCTTCATATCCACGCCATCCTCCAACTTCACCATCACGTTATTTATACCTTGCTCCAAAAACGACCATCTGCGGCGGTCAGTCAACTGTCGTTAAAGTCCACGCCATCATGGGGTCTCGGATAGCGATGGTGAATCCAAAATGCGATGGAACTCACGTGTCGTTCACATCGTCCTTTTGAGGCGCCTGGGGAAACAGAGTAGGGGCCATGTTGTTTCGCGGAAACGAAGACCGCAAGCTGGCAACACGAGTGGGAGCTATTCGAGGGGACGTCAGCGGTGCGACAGGAGTGGCCGAAGAACGCGAGTTTTTATGGACAGCGACTTACGGAGAAAAGCGAGAGGCTATCTGTCAGACGAGAAAAGGAAGAGGGTCAGTGCTGATCCCCAGATGCCTTTGATGAGGCTCTTTCTCCGTTGCTTTCACCTTTCAGAACGGTGGGCGGCCGGCAGACCTTCAAGCAGTTGCGATAAATAGTAAAGGAAAACAAGAAGGCGAGAGTAAAGAAAGCTCCAGTGGACCAGCTACCGGAAAGCAGTATGGAAACAGAGCCTTGTGAAGGGGAGGATGATGTGTCAAATTCACGACAAATGTTGGAAGAGGCGTGGCGTTGGGCGATGATGAGAGAGATCAATGGCGGCTGTCACCTTGTGGGGGGAAGATTCACTAGGACCTAGGACAAGATACTTACTAACTGGCGGAGTGGATAAAAGGATACTTCCGGCAGGCGGTCAGCAAGCCTATACTTTCGGTTTCAAGCAGTGATCTTGTTTGGGGTTGTAATCTGTAAGCGCCTACCTAGCTACCTATTATTCTTGGCAGTTTTGTTTCCTTTGGTGTTTATCTCTGTTTCCAAGCAAGTGACCAAAGAATGCTGTAGTTTGGGGTTTATTGGTAGTGGCTAGCCGCTCGCTCTGTGCAAGGCTCCAGGCCTAGAGCATCCGGTCGCCTGCAACCTGATAGGCAAAATATATATATATATATATATATATACACACAAGCTTCATTTTTCTGAGTAGACGTGGCGGAGCTTGACTCCAGCTACTCTCTCTTTCAGGCCATATCTAATCGAAGTCTTGAAATAAGGATCGGTGTTTCAAGAAGACATCCGTCTAGGACGAGGTGAAATGACGTCATAAGCAATCCAAGAGTTACCTACTAGGTAGGTACCTTACCTTAATAAGGTACCGCTTGCAATTCGAATCGTACCACTGGAGACAGAACAAATTCATCAAATTCATCCTTCACCTAACTACAACATGCTACTCAGACCACCCTCAGAGGTCCAAATAACCTCCCGCCAGATCCCTCAGTGGGAACGGATCCCCAATACTTCTATCCAATCCAAGCCCCTAATGATATACCACCAGGCGTTCGAAGGCTCCCCCGACGAGCTATCGAAGCATTTCAAGAACATCGGGGAAGTCTTTCCAAACTGGGTATACACCATGTACAGCGAGACACACTTCCATTCCACCAGCCATGAGGTTCTGGGCGTTGTTTCTGGGTCAGCGCGCCTTTGTTTCGGCGGGGAGGGAAACCCGTACCGATTCGAGCCCACGGTCTCGAAGGGGGACGTGATTATAGTCCCAGCTGGTGTCGGCCACCGGCTTCTCTCTGAGTCTGATACAGGCCAGGGACCGTTCAAAATGGTTGGTGCCTATCCGCGGGATAAGTCCTGGGACATGTGCTACGGGCAACCGGGAGAGGAAGCCAAATGGAGCGAGATTGAAAGATTGGGCTGGTTCCAAGGAGACCCGTTGTATGGGAAAGATGGACCTTTACTGGGAGTTTGAGCGGCGCTATTAATGGACTGCAAAATATCTTTGAGGAACTTTTCTCTTGAATAAAATAAACCACATTATCGTCCATATGTACAATGCCGTAGGGTATTCAAGCAAAGAAAAAAAAAGTCCTCTCTCCAACCTAGAAGCTATCCAACTCGACTGTCGATTAGTAGTATCCAAAGGGAGAAATGTTGTCAGCGTGCAAAGCAAGATAACGACGAGCGCAGTGCGATGGGTCTCGGCGTATGTACAAAAACGGCATCAAAATCAAGGATGAATCTAGCCAATGGTACCTGCCATAGATACTAGATATTGCGGTAGAGAGGGCAAAAAGAAAGTAAAGGGAGAGCTAGAAATTGAGGCCAGACGAGGCAAGGCTTGCTTGCCGCTAACTATTTGGTTGACACCCGCTTGACAAGCCTGCGAAAAGATAATATGGATTAGCATTACAGATACCCCAGCTAGACGGTCAAATGGGCTTACCTGAGGACACTGATGGAGAAAGTGATAAGCCACGCTAACAGAGCTATTAGTAGAACGGACGCTAGGGCTATTTGGCGGTCGCAGATATCATCGTTCTTGGGCGCCAGGGTCTGGTTTATTTGGGCGACAGTGCAGGCGCCTTCCGCACTCGACAGTGATTCAAAAGCTAGACTCAAGTTGGCGGAGTCAAAAACGATAAAGAAAAGATCTAAAAGAATGAGTCGCGCTTTGGCAGATGGAGAGCGGAGACCTAGTGGCTTCGCTGTGTATTCATCCCAGGTAATGTAAACAAGGTAAACCAAGGCCACAGCATCAACGATTATTGCCATCAAAGCTGAAGGTCCCTGATGATGTGGAAAGCCTTCCGAAAGCTGCTGGATAGATCCTCCAAGAGCAAGGGCTGTCAAGGAAAAGGACCAGACGGTCAACCGGATTAACAGCGGTACAATAGGACTTTCCAGAAGGGTATTGTGGAAGCGCTTAAACCATATTTCGCGGCGCCGTTTCTTCTTGAGCGGATCCTCCGTGTCTCCATCAGGTTCAAGCTGTCCCCGCCATGGCTGCGAGTAGTCTCCATGATTCTGGTCTAGCCACTCCGGCGTGACGAGCTTCTCCTCTACACCGGGTTCTCGCGGGTAGGCTATAGTCTTCGAAAAACTCTTCCAGCGTGATTCACGAACCGTCGGATCTTCTTCCAATCTCCCGCCGCGAGCCGAATAACCTAACCCTGGCTTCGACGTGGAGTAGGGTGAGTGATTGTGTTGTGCAACAAGGGCGTCGTTGGGCTCAGCAGGGAGGAGTCGAGATGTGGCGTTGGCTTCGATATCGTCCTCTGGGTACTCAAAAGACCGGATCCAGGCTATACGCGAACAAGGTCAGTACTTTGCACACGAATTCCACTCGCGCTTGTAGATGGATTAGTTACCCGGTAACGTCCGCAATCGATGCCCGAATCCTGTGCTAGGCCCAGCATCCTCCGCCACCTGGTCTACTAACCCTTGCGACGATACCGGCGTTTGTTCTGCTGTACCGTTCTGAATGGCACCCACGGACGGGAGTCCACTGTTTCGTCCGCCCGGCAATCGGTTGTTAGAAGCTGAGTTCCATTCTGCGACGGGTGATTTCTCCATCAGCCGATCGTTCGGGTGTAAACTGGCGTCGGGAGGTTGGACTCGAGCCTCCCGCACATCCTGGGCCATTTCCCTGCAGTTCAGCAGATGTTCCGGGTGAGGTGAGGCTGTGCTTTCAGGAATTGCCGGGGCTGCATCGCCTCATCCCTTCTGGAAAAGGGGTTCAAAAAGGCCTAGTATCCAGCAGCCGGGCTCACCTCACTATGACGCACGCCCAATAATAGCCCCACAAATCAAGGGAAATAAAAGAGATAAAGAAAATGAGAGTGACAAAGAAAAAGCGACGGGAGTTGGTAGCCTACGACTAGTACCTGGTCAGAGTCTCCTCCAGGGTCCGATCAGATAATGGCGCCCTGAGACAGAGGACTAACCTGAAAGTGGAATAACAATTATGCAGTAATTGTGGCTGGTGTGGCTGGTGAGCTAAATATGGCACCCGGCTATGTTCCCGCCCGCTCTTCAGCGCAGCTCCAGGCATTTTGCCCACCACGGAATATGACGTTAACGTCCAATTGACCGTGGACCAACTTCCCGCCATGAAAACACGAAAAATCCCTATCATAATTATCTTTGCGAGCTGAGGGCGAGAAATTCTTCACACAGTTCCCAGAAGCGACCTCGGGGGGTAAAAAAGGACGAAGAAAAAGGCATGATACTTCCCGCAAATCGCTTGTCTCGTTCGCTGTTGTTCCTCGATCGGTAGTTGCGCGCGCGCCTCCCTGGTCTGCTTGGTTAACTACGGCTCCTTAACCAAGATTCGATACGATTACTGCCTTTGAGACTCTGATTCCCTGTCCACATCCAAACACATACGTTGAGACGACCATGCGATTATTTGTTGTCCCGATCTCCACGAGGCGAGCCTTGATATATGCTCGAGTTCAGCGCAAGGATGTATCGAAGGAACGCTCCTTAATGGATCGGATGACCAACAAGGCCGCGGAGGTATGGACTAAATGGGAAGAGGCTGACAAGGGTTGGAAAAAGCATGTGGTGTCATGGGGAAATCGAGTCCAGCAACGGATCCCATATGAAGAATGGGGTCTCAAAAGTATCCCTTCCCTCAATTCTCAACGGCGCATTGACGAGTTGCACGGGACAAGAAAGGTCGATGTCTTATTCCCGGGTAATGCGATAAAAAAAGAGAAGCTTCTCCCTCTCCTGCACAAGCTTTCGACAGAGAGACAGGACTTGCATCGGAAAAGGATGTGGTGGAGCCTCATTGCTTCGCCGTTCACTGCGCCAATTGCACTGATCCCTATGTTAGTACTTGCCGAATTCGCCGTCTGCTGTCATGTACTAACCGCTTTCCCTCGAGGCTAGAGTCCCCAACATCCCTTTCTTCTATCTCGTTTATCGGGGCTGGTCGCATTGGCGTGGTTGGTCTTCCCTCTCCGGCTTAGCATATGCTCTTACTTACGCAAATCAAGCTTTGAATGGCTCCAAACACCTACAGTTTCTTGTCGAGAAGGATCTGCTGAACCCGGTCTCCTATCCCGGCCTTGTGGAATTATATGCGAAACGCGTTTCGAGCACTCTTGAAGAGGCGGATGTTGACGATCCAGCCTCGGAGATGGTAGAGGATGTGGAGAAGAGCGATGACAAGGTCTTACTTCGCATGAAAGATGCAAAGAAGCTAGCCAGTATCCTCGACTCGCCGGGACTGGCTCTGGAAGCGGAGCGAGCCATTTGGCAAGTTACGGAACAGTTGAACTCGGCTGAGTCATCTAAGCAGAAGAGTGACAGCACAGACGGGTCTGGCAAGAAGCAACAGTGATTTACTGCCTGAACCAAGTGGTTCCCGCGGGTAGTATAGATTTGTACTATGAGCGACTAAACTTTGTAAGTTGAGGCAGGTGGAAACACTTAGAGCATTATGCCTCGATATAGAAAACGACTCTCATGTGGAATGAAGATACCCGTGCTATTATATAAAACTCAGGAGCAATACTCGTAAGTAAGTGAGATACTGGTAGTAAGGTATATACGTCTGCTGTGGAGTATTTACCTTTCGCTGACTAGTGCACTTCTTGGAATAGTTTCTGCCATGAATTACCGCCCATGCTCGTTGATAGATGGCTTGAACGATCTTTGATGGAAAGAATAAATTTAAGAATTGTTGCAAAAATAAGATTCTTGCGCATCGGAGGGCTAACCTACGGAGACCTTAACATACCTTTTTGTAGTTTAAGTAGTAGTGTGTTGGTGAGCATGGTGATATAGCTAAGTACCTAAGGTAGTAATAGTTTCGCTGTCAACTATCAACAGGGAGAACGTCTCCGCAATCAGGTCCCCCGTTGCTTGCCTCCTCCTCACCAGGGACCATATCCATTATATCCTAAGATAACCGCTCCCCATATTCATGAATATGTCAACCAAAAAGATTGAACAATGGGAAATTGAGCGATACTGGGAGATCTTCTCCTCGCTATCAGGTGGACAAACCCGGCTGAACAACTCCCAGGCCGCCTCGGTGCTCAGGAACAGTCGGCTCCGCGATGACCAGCTCGAAAAGGTCTGGGATCTGGCTGATTTAGACGGAGATGGCGAGTTGGACTTTGAGGAATTTTGCGTTGCCATGCGATTGGTTTTCGATCTGGTGAATGGGGTATGTCATCGTCTTTCGTCTCCCCCCTCCCAAAAACGCTGGTCAAGCCTCCATTGCATTGCCACCTGGATTGGCAAAATTGACATCGCTTTCAGGAACTACAACGGGTCCCCAATACACTCCCTGACTGGCTCGTTCCTGAATCCAAATCGCATCTCGTCCATGCCACCCGTGCTTTAAGCGGAGGCCAGGAGCAGTTCGAGCGCATAGAGGATGAAGACGACACCCCCGGCCTGAAGGATGGCTTTGACTGGTACATGAACCCGGCCGACAAATCCAAGTACGAGGAGATCTACTCCGCAAATAGAAACCAGCGTGGTGAAATAACCTGTACGCCTATACCACTCCCTACCAACGGCCAGCGCCTCTTATAGCCTGCATGGTGCGCTAACCTGCAAATCCGCTTCAAGTCGAATCGCTACAACCACTGTACGATTCTCTGGATGTCCCAGACACCGAAGTCCGCTCCGCATGGAACCTGATAAACCCATCTGCCGCCCCGACAATCACCAAAGACGCAACCCTCGCCTTCCTCCACATCCTCAATTACCGGCACGAGGGCTTCCGCATCCCCCGTACAATCCCCGCCTCACTCCGCGCCTCCTTCGAGAACAATAAGATCGACTACCAGCTAGAGAATGCGCGGCCCGCCCAGAGATGGGGCCAGAACGGCGACACCGAGACCTCATCAGGCCGCAAGGCTAAATTCGGCGACACGTATCTGAGCCGTCTCGGCGTCGCGGGGAAAACATCCTACACGCCAAAGGGCACGAACTTCAGCGAGACCATCCAAGACGAAGAGTGGGAGAAGGTGCGCCTGCGGCGTGAACTCGCGGAGTTGGAAGCCAAGGTGCAGTCCGCGACTAAGGCTTCTGAGGAACGGAGGGCCGGCCACAGGGGTGACGGTCGGCCGAACTGGGTTCTGATCAAGAAAGAGGCGCTCCAGCTTCTGGAGTTTAAGGAGCGTGAGCTGCGGGAGTTGCGCGAGGGAACTGGGCGGTCGAAAGCGGGTGGGGATCTCCAGCGTCTCAGAGAGGATGTTCAGACGGTCGGTGAGCAGGTAGAAGGGCTGAAGAGCCATCTCATCCAACGGAAAGACTACCTTTCTGACCTGCGGAGGGAGATTGAAGAAGAGCGGTCATCTCGGTAGGATACTACCTATTTCCTGACTCTTGTATCTATCTAAGCCGGGGGCTATTAATTTCTGTATGTTTACCTGTATAGCCACCTTTGGCGAGGAGCTCAGGCGTTCAGTTTTATTTCGTTTTTCTGTTCTTGAAATACGCTATTAGTATTATCAAATGGAGTTCAAACCCCGGCGTGAAAGATACCGACACACCGTGCGGTCTAGCTCGTGCATAGTACATATTGTTAACAGTAAATAGTACAAACATATAATCCCAAACTCCCTGACTCGAGTCAACGAGACATGCCTTGCCCTTCTATAATGACCCCAAAACGCCGTCAGGGAATAAACAGACCTGCCAGAATAAAGCCCACATTGCCCCCGATCATAATCCACGGGCAAGCCCAGAACAACAGCACGCTCACTACTTCCGCTCAAGCTGCGCCATAAGCCCGGCCCCGTCCCTCTTCGTTTCAACAGCTTTAAACGCCCTCCCACCTTCCTCTAACCCCTTCTCAGCCCTTAGATAGGCCTCCTCACTCCGGTCCGTAAGGATGCGCAGATCCTCATCAGATAAGATAGAAGCCGGGTCGGCACTGGCCTCGAAACGCTCAAACTCATCCTCGCCAAGCGCCCTCTTCAGTTCCTCGACGTCGTCTCGGCTGACAGCGGACCCGGATTCAGAGAGCAAGCTCTTGAACTTGCCCTTCTGGATAACAAGGCGTTCAAGACGGCGTTTCGAATCTGCCTTTTCGAGAAGTGTTTGCTCGACCGTGCCCTTCGTTGCGAGGCGGTAGACAATTACGGGCTTCGTCTGGCCGATTCGGTGTGCGCGGTCTTGAGCTTGGAGGTCCTGCTGTGGGTTCCAGTCTGAGTCGTAGAGGATGACTGTGTCCGCAGCGACGAGGTTGATGCCTTGTCCGCCGGCGCGGGTGGAGAGAAGGAAAATCTTGTAATCTTTATCGGTGTTGAAGGCCTTGATTTGGCCCTGGCGGTCTGACTGACTGATTGCGCCGTCGATGCGGCAGCAGTTCCAGGAGCGGAGGTAGGTTGCCCAGTCTTGGAGGATGTCGAGCTGGGTTTTGAACTGGGAGAAGATGAGGATTTTGTGGCCCTTTTTCAAGAGTGAAGGGACGAGTCGATCGAGTAGGAGCATCTTGCCTGAGGCGGTTACAAGAGACTCGTCGATCAAGGATGGGTCGTCACCCCAGGGCCAGTAGAAGTTGTGGGGGGAGTTGCAGGCTAGTCGTGCTTGCATTACGGGATTCTGCATCTTCTTATGGGAGATTTCGCGCTCTGGGCTGGGCGTTAGTGAAGGAAGAAAAGAAAAGGAAGTGGAGGGGATTTGTGCACATACTGGCCAGCTTGATGGTGTTCGCTCTTTCGATTTCTTCTTGCTCTGACTCATCGATACTTTCTATCTCCAGATCGTCCTCGATTCCCCGTTCCAGGTTGCGCAACTTCGTGTTGAACTCGCGGTCACTGATCTCCTTGTAGGATTGTGGTGCCTTGCGTCTGCGAGCGGAGCTAGTTCTGCTTGCGGGCGTGGAATCGCGACTCGACCTGAGGCTCTTATTAGGTGTTGAGACACCGCTGCTGCTTGCACTGCGCTTCAGGCTTCCTGGTCGCGAGATCCTGTCGTTCTTGGCCAGCAACCTCTCCGTCGCCTTCTCTTCAAGGTACTGACGACCCGTGCCGCTGAGAATCTCCCGGTAGAGGTCTTTCTGTTCGGCTGTCAAAGGGGCATACAGTATGTATTCTCTCTTTTTTGGGAGAGCAGTCTCAACATCAGTCTTGACACGTCTGAGGAGGAATGGCTTCAGGATAGAGTGCATGGTGGAGACCAGATTGCGCTTTCGACGTTCTATCATATCTGTCTGGCCGCTGTTATCCAGAACTGAGGAGAAATCAAACCAATTCTGGAAGCTGTTGAGATCATTAAATATCTCAGGCAGTAGGAAATGGAGAAGCGACCACAGCTCGGTGATGTTGTTCTGAAGCGGCGTTCCAGTGATAAGGAGTCTGTTAGCAGAGTTGTAGGAAAGCAACTCCTTGATGAGTCGGCAATTCATGTTCTTCAAGCGATGTCCTTCATCCTGCTAGATATTAGCAAGTTAACTTCCGTCAGAGCCTGTTCCAGAACGTACCACAATGATATACCGCCATTGATACTGGGCAAGGAATTTTCGATCATTCATGCAGATCTCGTACGACGTACAGACCACTGGGAAGTCTGCGCTCTTCTGATCTTTGAGGTTCATGAACTTCTTTCTGAGAGCTGCACGTTGGTCTTTGGTGCCGTGGTATAACACCGTCTTGATTCCTGGAGTCCATCTGGCGAACTCGTCCACCCAGTTACTTACAGTGCTCAGTGGGGCCGATATTAAGAAGGGCCCTGACACATTATGCTCCTTGAAGAAGGCAATCAAGGAAATAGCCTGCACAGTCTTCCCGAGACCCATCTCGTCCGCTAGAATGCCACATAGGCCATTCATCCATAGAGATTTAAGCCACTCAAGACCTTCCAATTGATACTCCCTCATTTTACCTCCAGTGACAGGTGCAGGTTGCTGAGTGGCGACAATCTCCTGCTCACCGAGACCGGTTGGTTTGGCTTCATACTCGTCCGCCGCGTGCTCCAATGCTTCCTGAACCGTCGTATTCTTGGCCTCGTCAACGTTCATGTCGACCTTCTTAAAATAGCTTGATATCGAGTTGCCTTTCGTAGGGAGCACTGTCTTCCTGCCCCTGCCTCTCTTTGTCTTGGTGGGTTCATCGTTCTTCTGTCCCTCATCTGCAAGATCACTCATTTCTTCATTCCTAGCACTGGCCCGAGTTGCCCTCTTCCCGGTTTCCACGGAAGACTTCTTGCTCGCTCCCATCCCATCTTTCTGTTGTTGCTGCTGAGCTTTTGCTGCCGCAAGCTTCGCCTCTTCCTGTTGCTTCTTCATTTTTTCGGCCATAATCGCGACGAATACCTAGCATTTCAGAGATGTTAGCCACTATATCCACATGCGCAGGATTTATTCCGCACGATGGGCGTACACACCTCGCTCGTATTTAGCAAATGCATAAGTGCTTTCGTCTTGACGTCCATTTCCTCCTCGTTCTCCACAGCATCCAGTTGCTCGCCCTTTGAGCTTTCAGTCCCATCATTCATCTTTTCAGTCGACATCTTGACATCGCGATCGGCGTCCGTCGGGGGGGTCGAATCTCCCCGCATCGTGTTGTCGGGGTTGGAGGAGGTAGAAGTTTCCGGGGAATTCGGGTTCGACATCCTACTCTGGATCTGCACGGAGTTTCAGGAGTAACAGTTTGTTTGCCATAGGAGGCCTTGCTCGTGTTCGCTCAGAAAAAACTTCCGGGTCCGCCGCGACTTCGGTGCAATTGAGTCTCGTAGATAATCAGAGAATGGCCACACTTAAAGTTATAAGGGTAGGAAACAGAATCCTAGAACCAGAACCCGAGCCCTGTTTAATTGGGGACGGGAGAACAGAGAGATGCAGGTTCAAAGCAACACCAGGCAGCTGCCAAGGTGGGTAACAGTTGTACTTCGTTCTTTAACGCCTCTTTCATCGAAATGTTTGAGGGAGACGCGGAATTTCGCGTCAGTGCACGGACCAACTTTAAATTGATTGGAATCTGGACCTCATCTCTCCGCTCTGTTGCCAACATTGAACAATGTTCTCTCCCATGCTCTTCGTGTTGTAACTGAGCCTTAGCGCATTTCTATCCGCTATTTCATCAAATTATTTGAGCGAAGGAGAAACCATCGGAGTCATTATCTGGCGGATATGTCACAAATGGCAAGAGTTTTTGCCCACCAGGATGTATCCAGGGCGAGTCTCACTAGTTTCTGCTCAAAGACCCTATCGGTGTGAGATATGAGGCCGCGGACGCCGTATCTGCGAGGTTTTGAACGGCCGAAGGGCTTAAGTCAAGGATCCTTGAACTTATAAACATTGCCTTGTTGAGCTAACGAGATCGGTCACCGCATATACCCTCCAAAGGTTGTCTCGAAAGCCAAACGGCTCTCCCTTTGACTGCCTTGATGTTCGCATTTGGTTTCTTCTAACCATGAAGTGGAGCATTGGATTTCCGGCATTTGTTTACCCAAGGTTCACTGCAAATGCTTCACAAAGGAAGGGCAGATTTTGAAGAGATATCCAGACAAACTCTGCCGGCAGGGCTACTGTTGGTAGGTAAGGTCTGGCATGAGCATCACGGAATGATGCCTCCAATATATCTCAATGACTCAGACAGCATGGGCTCGTGGTTTGTCCATCGTATGAGCGTATAATGCTTTTTCTCGCTCTGGCTATGACTTTCATACTCTCGTTGACGGAGACAAGAAAAAAGATCGATCTCTCTAGTGGTTGATCTCCAAGTAGACAATTCAATCTTGGGCAGATCCAGTCCTTGCCAATGTCGACGGCGGATCGCGTCTCACTCGGGCTCCTATCAGGCCTGGTTTGGACTCCGGGTGCCGTTGTCTAGGTAGGCCACCTACAAGCCCCTGCGCTTATTTCACGCCTCCCTCCGACGACCTTGAGGTGATAAATTCGAGAATTTCTACTCAACAGTCATCCAATTTTCTCAAGAAGTTCGTTTCACCTTCCTTTTCCACCTGATCAGAGGTCTCGTGCCATAACCCTTGGTCTTACTCATCCACTCAGGCGTCTACTGGGTATTCTTGCAAGGCCCCACGACTGCTGCCTTCGTCTAGTTGCTGATTTCCGACGGTGAAATCAAGGCACTTGTTTTCAGAACTCATCATCTGCTTTCAACTGTCTCTGATTCTGATGTCGAACCCCACCGACCTTCGATCTCTCAAGATTGGACGGTAAATTTGCTGCTTTACAGCTGCTCTAACAGATTAAAGCCGATTCAGGATCAAACTCCCAAGTGCCCAGTTCTGCACATCGGCCCTGCAAATACTGCTAAGGCCTACTCGTGATACCTGGTACTGAAATAATGGGCTGTTAATTCACTTGAGTATCAGCTACTCGCGTCCTTCCTCTCCAATACAGATTTCCATCAACTTTCAAGGCCAGTTGGCCCAGCTTTCGTCACAATGCTTCAATATTTACCGATCGAGATCCTCCACATGATCTTCCGTGAAGTAAGTTTCTATTCCAGTTCCACCAGCACTTCGTTCATGTCGCTTAATCTCCCTAGATTGCCTGCGCACGAGCCCTTGCCCGTCTGTCCCAAGTCAATAAGTATATGCATAGAGCCTCGATACCCTTTCTCTATGAGGAAGTTGTTATCCAATCTTCCGAGGCTTTGCTGGGACGTTTGAACATATCACCTGTTTCAACAAGATTTGAGAGTGACGGGAGCAGAACGATCTTCCACCAGCTCACTCTGGCAAAAGGCCTAGAGCTTGTGACGCCTATCCGAAAGATAACCCGAAAAAGGTGCTATGAAGGAAAATATATTGACCACCCGGATACTGGCCCAGAATGGAAAAATAATCGATGTGCCCGTGACAAACTTATAAGAGTCTTGGATTCAACATTCCAACATATTGTTTTCCATCTTCCCGATCATCACCTGAAAAGCTTCTCGTACGTTTGTTTTCGTAGCTCTTCCTCGCCCCCGAACTGAAGACACTGATCATTTGAAGCTGGCAATTAGGATGTTGTATACCTGCGGCTGTCCTTGGATCCGACGGTTGGTTGGCGTCTAAGCAAGAGAGCATCCAATCTCTTTCTTTGACTACAGATGGAACGTGTCATAATATCCAGGATGACATTGGTGGGCTTCTCAAATTAAGCCAACTCCGGTCATTCTCTTGGAAAGGACTGCACCACTACGAGAGCTGTATCCCTGCCGTGATTAGAGGAGTCTTAATGTCCAATTCCGGCCACCTTGAGAGATTGGAATTGGAGGCAGTCGGAGGAGAGTTTAACTCTGCGTTGTCTATTGGAGAGTTCTTAGGAAGAAGTTCTCTCCCCCCGTCAGAGTCAGCCCTGGAGCCTCAAGACACTGACGAATACCCGATGATTGCATTTCATTCACTTCTCCATCTTTCCTTTGGCTGGATATCTGTTAAATCGGCACGCAAGATATTAGTCTCTGCTGTACGCGTGGAGAAGCTACGTTCATTGACATTGCACAATTGCCCTGGGACTACTGAGTTCATTGAGACTCTGGAAGCTACGGGCAGGGCAACGAAGCTTCGATCTTTCGAGGTAACATTGGGTGAAGAGGAGCATCTGAACTGGTCGAGAGTATTCCCAGCGCTATGGCTTTTCTTACGATCTTTGGAATGTCTGGAGGAACTCTTTGTCTCAGTTCAGGGCAGGGTCTCCCTGGTCGATACAGCAGTTTTGAACTTCACATCAACTTTGAAGCGTCTGGTCTTGCATTTTGGGCTAGATGAACGCGAGAGATCTGAGCTGCATCTGACTACTATTCCGACTATTCCTCTGGAATGTGTTGGTGTAGGTTATCACTCGCCTTTGATTTGGGTACGTGCCCCCTTGATTCATCATACAATACGGCTTTTATGCTCATCTACGCCCGATCTCTTTCTAGAGACAAACCTTGGAATCAAATGCAATCACCGACGCTGTGAAACTCATCCATTGTCGGATCAATGGTGCGAAATATAGACCGCTTAACTCAACGAGACTAATCTCGAGTCCGTCGGAGGCATGCTCGGCGAAGGGCGGAAGCCAGAATTGCATGCTCCCAATGTGTATGCCATGCCTCCGCGACTTCGCAAACTGGGCCTTCGGACCTTCTGGACTTCGTAATCTGCTTGTCGTTGCTTTCGGCGACTTTCGCATGAAGGTCGCTTCAGATGGTCGCAACTTCTTCTATGCCGCGAGCTCAGACCATCAACGAAGCTGTTTCGTGTTGTGGGTGGCAAGGACCACGATTGTCTGTTGGAGCAGATTGATGGTGCTCGCCGGATGCTAAGTGCATGCCCGGCACAATCGACTTCATTTTTTGCTGATAACGAGTGGGACGACGGAGAGGTCACGAGTTATTCCGCTCAAGAGGATGATGACGGTGGTGACATCTCAGATTTTGATTTTGACCCTTTCTAGTACCCTGATGGCGGGGCTAGGTGAGGGCGATTTGTCTCGGCGTCAGTAATTTTGCAGGTCGAGAATAGTGCCTGTTTTTGCGATGGCAAGTTAGGCGACGTCTGGACAGAGTAATTCTCTAACTTGACCCTGTTCAGACTTGACACAAGTGCATTGGCTAGATCTCTTTACGTTGTTTTTGTCAAGCACATGGATATGCACATGTCATTGTCACCCGGCTTTTATCTGTCTGTTCTTCTGCATTTTGTTGGAGTCGCTCTTGAAGTTCCTTTGGTTGGGAAACAGGACATAAGTTTCCATCTGTGTATCTAGGTAAATCCAAATTCTGGTTCGACGCCCTCGGTATATCATCCTGCGCCGCGGTAGTGTTTTCCAACGCAACGCCCTTATTCCAGACGCGTTCAGATCAGCTGCAGGCTTTTGCTCTTCCTAGCATTGCCTGCAGGTAGATGCAACGTCTAGAGAGCTCCCACCCTCTTCCTTAAGACCTTCCGGTAAAGACAAAGAGAAAGGTACTTGTATGGGACGTCAGTGCCTGAGGCAGCAAGGGGGTACACCTACTTATTGCTTGCGTAACACAGCATGGAGTACTAGGAATATAATAAGAATCTTATAATAATAATAATAATAATAATAATTAGCCCCCTCTGGCATCCAGCTGAAAGTAGATAGATAGACTAGCTTGTTGACCATCCTTGATAATAATTTTGATTCCTGGCTCTGACGTTGGAAATCCATCTCCACCGACTTTCGCGGAATTCGTGCATGGTTCCCACCTGCAGTTGGACGAGGGGTTGGAACTTGGTTCCGTCGGCCGATTCTATCTGAAACACCTCTCAGCTTTTGGTGTGTTTCAATCCTCTTTTCGCTTCGTCGTCTTAATGAGATGAGATAATAATCCCTTGTCTCTCCAGTCTTTTAACCCTCGGTGCTGTATACTAATCCTACTATCTACACTCTCTGTATACGCATCTACCCCTGTCCGGATCGGCAGCTGTCTACTATAATTAATCGTATGTATGGTCCAGGCGTTCGGGGCCCCCCCTCACTTCCACTTTCCACTTTCTCCCTCCAAGTCTGGCCCCCTGGTTCTGTTCTGGGTTCGCCATACCCTCAGCCCGTCGATTATTCTTCTTTCTCGCCCTTCACCCCATCCTCCTCCTGTCCATCATGCCGCTGCTTGGTTGTCTATAAGCCTGCTCACTCTTTTTACTTCGCCAGGCCCTAAGACTCCTCCGTTCTCTTCCCGTGGGATTTGCAGCCATACAAGGCGCCGGCCCCGTGTCCTTTTCGCGAAGCCTCCCCCTCCCGCCCGTCTGTCCTACACATTCGTTCGACCTTAATTACCTCAGGGGTTCGTTCTCTGTGCCCCAATTGCGGACTCGCGATCTTTTATCGATGTGTGGCTGGATCCCGGCTCCCTCGCATTAAACATCGATGAATAATAGTCTTGGCTCGACCGATCCCTGTGCGCACTGAACACTGTCCTCGTACCTATTGTCACTGTCTGGCAGTGCTGAAGTGATCTTTATCGCTGCTGTTCTTCCCAACGTTTTATTGGGCGCCGTTTGGAAGTGGAACTCATCATGGAGTCTCCCACTTCATACCCCTCCGAGTCTCTCATGGATCAGGAGGATGTGCCGTTTCCTTGCAAGGGCTGTGGAGAGGTACGCAACGACTTTCCGCTGGAAAACTGTCAAGAAGCAGCAGTATAGATGCTAATCTGGATAGATTCTGGAAGAAGGCAAAGCTTTTGAGTTGGGTATGTTCTACGTCGTGGCTGGTTCCGCCGTGCAAGTTACTGACTCCTTCTTCTCCCTTTAGCTGGCAACCGATGGCATATCGACTGCTTCCGCTGCAGTTCCTGCGGTACACTCTTAGACTCGGATGCGCATCTCCTCCTCCTTGGTGACGGGTCGTTGATTTGCAGCAATTGTACATATAGCTGCAGCTCATGTGGTAATAAGATTGAAGATCTGGCTATCTTGACCGGGGAGCAGGCATTCTGCGCTCAATGTTTTCGGTGCCGGAACTGCAAAAAGAAGATCGAAAATCTGCGCTATGCCCGGACCTCGCAGGGAATCTTTTGCATGGACTGCCACGAATCTCTCATGCAACGGCGAAGGAAGAAAAACCGCGGTCTTACTTCTAAGAAACCCACCGGTCCAAGCGTCAAGTTAGACAAATCCCTTCCGTCGCTACCACCCGAGGAGGGCGACGCCATGATGCAGGCCAGGGACGACCTCTCGATTGACGGATATGGCGAGTCGATGAATGACTTGGGCTCGCGGGGGGCAGCGACTGCGCTGAACATGGGAAGAACTGAAGGCGGCCAATCCGCCGATGATAATCAAGGTAGACACCTTATATTTCGATACCTTTCCTGCAGATGACTTATTGTGTTTTCTTTCTACAGATTTGATTCTACCTTCGAGCACCTATCGCAGTGATCGCCACTCAGTCGTGCCCACCGAGTCTGATGCGGATGGGGGAGAATTCCTAATCCCTCTCGCGTTCGATCCGTCAGAAGAACAGCGACCTCCCCGCGACCATCCCAGCAGTCACCCTGCGTCCCCAGAACGCGTTCCGGCGAAAATTACCTCTCCGCACATCGCCTACCAAGAGAAAGGCCGGGCGCCCGAGTCCCATCGTTGGCGTCAAGATGATCCCATCAGTGGTAGCTCAACGAGTAAAGTTGCAAGGCCTAGCTCCTCCCGTAGCTCTAGGTCAGACATGCCATTGGGTCATAAAGGAACTGCGTCTTACTCCTCCACTTTCGAAAGCCCTAAGTCGTCCACCATCCAGGGAAGAGATAGCTCGACCGGCGACTCGCAGAAGTCTATCACGGCAGAGAGTGCAACCACGTTGCCGATCCGACCCTCTCATGAGCTGCATCGGCTGCACGAGAAAGCATCTTCAGACTCCGCGCCGGCAGTGACTCACCCTAAACGAGGCGATTCGCTGGAGAGCAGGCACCACCAATTATCTCGGAAAGAGGTTGCGCAATCTCCTCGGGCTAACTCAATTAGTACAACTGACCAGTGGAGTGAGCGATCTTTGGATACAATGAATAAAAGCCCGCCCCAAAGTACAGAGTCCCCACGCAGTCAACGCAACGATTCGTATGAGCATGCCAGATCCCAGGCGCGTCCCAATTCTGTCAGTGCTGTCCAGCAGTTAGATTCATCCCGGACCCTGGATTATGGGGCTATTCCTTCTCCTCTGCGCTACAGTGCCGGGGGTGACTTTTCCATGGACGAGGACTTGGCGCGAATCATGGGGTCAGACGATGGCCAGCCTGCACAATCTGAATCTTTCTTGCGCCGTATGTCCAATTCCGTGCGTCATGGGCGAAGCTATAGCGACAAAGGTTCTCGCTTGATGAAGGACCCTAAGTGGCCCAAGTCTCCTGCCAACGGATCTCCCTCTATAGCTGATATTGCGAACGCCAGCTCCCAGGAACACGGAGGTATCGACGAGTTGACCTACCTCCGGAATGAGTTACGCAAGGAGCGCCAACGAGTTCAGGAACGGGACCGGAAGATTGCAGAGATGGAGTCCATCCTGAAGGCCTCCGCTGATGTGAAACAAGTCGATACGGAACTCAATGAGAAACGTTCGACTATGGTTGTCTTAGACGCTCAAAAAGAAATCGTCATGCGGGAGCTCACCGTGTTGACTGAGCATTTGGAGTCCGAAAAGCGTGGTGGTAGCAACGGTCCTCTTGACCTAAGTAAACTCACCAACAAGGTTCTACGTGACTTTGTGGAGTCTATCCAAAAACTGAAAGACTCTTACACCCCACAAATAGAAGAATTAGTGCAGAAGCGCAACGAGGCCGCTGAAGTGCTAGCAAACGTCAACCGCAAAAAGGATAAAAGCTTTCAGGAATTTGAGCAGCTTTCTTCAAAGAATGCCCAGCTGGCCGAACTGAACAACCAATTGGTGCACCAGATCCAGGAACTCTACAAAGCAAACTCTACCGACGGACGCGGTGCCAATGGCCTAGGTATATATTCGCACGGGAAGGAGAAGTCCCTGTCTTCCATCGACGCACTTAAGGCTGCAGCTGAATTACCAGCGTCGGTATCCACGCCCAACATGTCTGAAGAAGCCGAGCCCGCTACTGTTGTTCCTGGCCCGCAGGTGGTCAGTATCCGCAAGGGACAACCCCGCAAGTTCAACTGGAAAAAGGGAGGACAGAACGTTGCTAAGGGCGTCACGAAAGGTCTCAAGGGAGCGTTTATGGCCATCGAAAGTAACGCTAGCGGCACTGAGGGCGCTCCCAGCCTACCGCGCTCTCAAACTCAAGACCCCAGTCGGCAAGGCTTTGGATTCTTCGGGAAGCAGGGTAACAAGCAGGCAGGCGCGCGCATGCCGCAAACTGATAGCGTCCCTACTCTGGCTGAGGATTCGCCGGCAGGTATGTTCTTTCTTGACAAGGTTCCTTGTGGCGTTCTTGACTGACACTTACAGGCCTCTTCGGTACCGACCTGGAGCAACGCATGGAGCATGAGAAGAGTATTATTCCGGGTATCATCACTCGGTGCATCCAAGAGGTTGAGTTACGAGGTATGTTCTTGCCGCCGATTTACTGAAACTCAGCGGCTGATAGGACTTCAGGCATGGACATGGAAGGGATCTACCGTAAATCTGGCGCTAGTTCCCAGATTCAAACTATCCGGGAAGGCTTTGAACGATCTCCTCAGGATTATGACATCTCAGACCCTGACTTGGATATCCACGCGGTAACGTCAGCGCTCAAGCAGTATTTCCGAAAACTACCAATGCCCCTCATCACATACGATGTTTACGAGAAGATCATTGAAACGGGCGAGATAACTCCCCACTCGGCACGAATTGAAGCCATACAGAAGGGCCTGGCAGAGCTACCACGCGTGCATCAGGACGTGCTCGAATTCCTTGCCTTTCATTTGAAGCGTGTCGTAGAGCGCGAGAAGGAGAATCTGATGACCAGCCAGAACATCGCCGTCGTGTTCGCGCCGACCATCATGAGGCCGCAGAGTCTGGCGCGGGAAATGACGGACGTCCAGAAGAAGACCGAGGTCGTCAAGTTCCTGGTGGAGAATTGCCAGGAAGTGTTTATGGGTATGCAAGCCCACACCTAGTTCATCGGCTGGCTCGCCGCCTGATTCAAGGCCGGTCCGGCGCCAACCGTTCAACTTGCCATCTTTCCCTGCTTTGTTCTTTACTAGGTCCCCCCGCTATCCCTGCAAAGTCCCCAGGTCCCGAATCGTTAGCCTGTATATACCCCTCTGGGTCTGGGCATTATCTCACTTGTTTTGCGCATTACACCATCTCCCCGTCGTTCCCACTCCCCATCTTCTACTTCCGCTCCCTGATGATCAGCGCCTCACTTCGATACCCTTCATGTATCTTTTCTAAGCTTGCGTTGCGTGTTAATTCAAATTCCCTGGAACGTGATCCCGCAGGTTCGAAGCTAGTTGCCTTGCAGTGTATGTGCGTCCGAAAACCCCCATCTTAGACGATTTCCTGTACATTGCCTTTCTTTTTTTTTGGGTGGATGGGGATGTGTCTGATATACCCAGTCCGTTTCGCTGTTCGTTTCGGACTCGACGTCAGTGTTTCTGTTATGTCTTGTAGTGTACGAGTGGCTTTCTCGTTGAGGGATTGTCCATATTTTCTACCTAACCCGGATTGATTCCACTGGCTTTCATGGAAGTAGCCTGTTCCATCGCGTTCATACGGTCTCAACCCCGCAGTATTGCGAAGTTGCAACGTAGACAAAATAGTGGTTATTCAACACAGGATCCATACTATACAAGAGCTATCCCTAAGCCATTTCAAAAGGTATCATCCTCCAACTGCTCCATCCGCCTAACGATACTCGGACTCTGGACCTCGCCCAAATCCTCTGTCGTATCATTCGCCCCCGCGGTGGCAAGAAGCTGCTCGACAATCCGCCTCGACGCTTCCTTGGCTGTAGGTAGAATAATATTAGCTTTCTTCCCCCTTCCTTATCATATATAAGCAGGAACAGAGTAGAATTGGTTACTAACCAGGCGTCTTCATAAGCCGACTCTGCGGAATATGGAACTGCATTGTTTTCGGTGGGCTGAAGCCCAAGTCGTCCTCATCGTCGTGGTTACCGAATCCGTCGTCATCGTCGCTATCCCACCCGGCATTCTTGCCATATCCGCCCTTTGCGGGCGTGAGGACGCTCGTTCCTGGCTTTGGGGTAATGCGGGGCTGATAGTTACTCGGCCTTCTCTTGCGCCCTGTATTCGGGGTCTGCGGCTTAAGCGGGGAAGAGAAGAGCTCGGAGTTGAGTTGTGGCGCTTCTGGTTCGGGGCTGGACATGGGGGAGTCCTCAAAGGCGAATTTTGACGAAGAGGGTTGCTTTGGCGTAACGGTGAATCTTGAGACGGTTGGGTCGTAGCCCTTTCGTAGAGGTGTTGCTTGGACGCGGTAGGTTTTGTCCAGGACGCGGTGCATGACGGGGTCGGTCGGTTTGGAGGTGGAGTGGGGTTTCTGGTCGGGGGCGGGCGGGATGAAGGGGGATGAGAGGAGGTCGTCGTCGTAGGCTTGGTGGTGGATTCCACGGGCGGGTTGTTTGCCCGGCGTTGTAGGGAGGTACGAGTCTTCTTCGTAGTTGTTGTTGTTGTTGTTGCCGGCGTGTTCGTAGGGGGATGGGTGTGCGATTGAAGATGTCACGGTTGTGTCGTCATGGGGGTTTTCTTGGAGCGCAACGCGCGGGGTACTGTGGGATGAGAGGGTAAGGGAGGTTATGTCGATGTCGTCGGGTCGCTGGTTGCGGTCTATGCGTTCGTTTGACGGGGTTTGGTAGGACTCGGGTTCGGTGAGGTTGCTTTGGGTCATGTTGGCTGAGTCGTCTTCTGTGACGGTTTGCTCGACGGTTGTGTCCTGGTCCGGTTTCTCCTCGTATCCAGATAGAGAGACATTGGCGCTCGCTTCAAAAAATTGTTTCCAGAACTAGAGTGTAAACAAAGTCAGAATTTCTTGGTTTCTCGGAGTTTAGCCATGGGCGGTATGAACCTTTGCGCCCTCCCAGACATCTCGGGAAGCTTCTGCATATTGCTCGACAACAGGGAGAACACTCGTAGTGACTATGCGGTGTGCACGGCTGAAATTGTGGTCGATTTCTGGAGAGCCGTCAGCAAGTTGACAACCCGAAGCTATCCGCGGATTGTTTACCTTGAAGAGTGAGGGTGATCGACTGTTCGAGCTTCTCTAATTCCTCCGTAAGCGTCAATGGGCGCTGAGCCATGGACGAGGGACGCGACATAGTGGCTGATCAAACAACGAGACCTAGGCGATGAGGTGGACGATGTAGTCTGTAGGTCAGTTAATGGTTGAAGTTGTCGGCGCCGTGAGGGGAAAACACGGAATACCAAAAACGGCCATAAATTAGGGCACGCGGATAAGGGTCGTTATCGGTCACATGGATGGCGGCGGGGCAGAGGGCGATGTGCCAGCTGACTGGAGGTTTATTGATTGTTGCCTTCAACGACCTAGGGTTATCATATTACAGACACGCATCTAGAGGGTCTGGGAAGGAGATTTCACTTCGAGATGCCCACTCCGGTTGCAAAAGGTATGTTACCGCTTCTTCTTCTGATCCCGTCTCTTCCGGTTCTTGTTTGACCCTTCGGCTTTACGGGGCGGTGTGCTTATCAGTGATGATGTATGACTTCTTATGGACAGCTCTTTTAAAGACAGGCTGGGCTTTTCTTTGCTTTGGGAGATTTCCCTGGCGGAGGGCGATGTTTTGGTCAACTTCATGAATCGCCGTCCAGAGGACTGACAGATATAGGAATTGTAATTGGCGTGGCGGCACTGGTAGCCGCCGGCATCGCGGTCTATGAATCACCCCAGTTCCGACGATGGGTGAACAACTCGCGACGGAAAGTGGCAATAGCACTGCACAATCTTGGGGACGGAGTCCACCCCAATGAAACTTATCAGAGCGATATATCCATGATGGAAGAGACAGGTCCCGCAGCCGAGGAGCGGAGACGAATAGCTCGAGAAGAGATTCAGCGACGACGAAGTGTGCTTGAGGAGCGCCAAAAGAAGAGGTCAAACAGCTCACTTACTACTTTCGACTCACTTGTAGATGATAATGGTCATCTTTTGGGGACTCGAGGGGAAACTAATACGGTGGCGAGTTCGACTGGCATGGATCTGGGAGCCTCGCAACCCGTACAACGGGGCAAACCGGGCGTTCCTACTGCAGAGTCGAGCGTGGTCTATGAGGCTCCCGCGTTAGAAAAGGCTTCGCTTCAGCTTTCCATTCCAGATCAGCGAAGTCGTAGCTCGTCGGTTACCGGAGCTGACTTTACTACTCCCGTTTCCGAAGTATCAGATGACATGTCGGCTCTGATGGTCTCGCAACCATCAGTCGAGGACCAGCGGGTTCAATCGTCGTTGTCTAGCCATACGGAGGGTAACTTCTCTGAAGTGTTCTATTCCCAGGCCAACTCTGTTGCTAGTGGGGCTGCTCAAGAGGCGCGATCCCCATTCTCAGATCTGGAAGGCTTGCGGTTCACGGAAGACCGTCCAACGACACCGGAGACGCTTTCTACCGCAGACAACTTCAGTCACATCGAAGTAGAGGCATCGTCTGATGGCACACTCAGTGAATTTGATGGGTCATTGGGAAGAGCTACTCCTGCCAGTTGGTCCGAGGTTGGAAGCGAAGTTGGCAGCGAGGAAGATCATCAAGGACACTAGAAATGTACGTTGGAAGGACTCTGGGTTTATAAATTGGTATACGGACAAGGCGCTCTATGGGTCGGAAGGTAATGTACTCGGTAACTGGCGTTTGGTCTCAATTTTGCTTTTTTCTTCAAATCCAATAGATATCTACGCCGTACGATATTTTGCACTAGGTACTGACAAAACCACAAAACCAATCATTAGCCCCAGACTCATATGATTTAAAATAATAATAATAATATCGGTTTTCGGCATTGGACGATACTTAGTAAGTGATATTGATCTGGTCAAGCTCGGATAACATCGTTGTTACTCCAGAGATGCCTCGGCTCTCTCTCGGCTGACCCAGACAGACATCAAAAGAGGCACGAACTCCTCTCTCCCTCCAGCTCTCTTTTACTTTCTTTTCTTTCGACAGCTCTCCATTTCCATCCCCTTAACCTGGAGAAGAAAGCCCAGGAAGGAATCTCTCCCTGTCATTCTTCAGAACACATACCCAATATGGCTGCCGAACGCCTAAACTCCATCCTCAGCCACCTCCGCCCGGGGAACAAGGGTGTCGCCACCATGTAAGCTCCAATCCCCAACCCAATCCCAGCCCAATCCAGATAAATGTTATAGAGTCGGGGCAAGGGGATTCAGACAAAAACAGCATATATACTAACGATGGAACATTCAGCACGCAGAAGAACCCAGATGATGTAGTCATCACCCTTGCCCTCCGCACCCCGCTCACAAAGGCCCGTAAGGGCGGCTTCAAAGACACAGAGCTCGACTACATGGTCTACGCCCTCCTCAAGGAAGTCCTTGCCAAGTCTCAGCTCGATCCGTCTTTGATCGAGGATGTCTGTATGGGTAATGTATGTCTGGCATGCCTAACCCCAGCCGGGTACATGATGTCATAGGATGCTAACGTACAACTTTGTTGTATAAAAGGTCAACGACGGCAAAGCCGCCTACCTCGTCCGCGCCGCCTCCCTTGCCGCCGGAATCCCGCACACGAGCGGCGCCTCCTCGGTAAACCGGTTCTGCTCGTCCGGCCTCAAGGCGGTGCAGGACATCGCGAACCAGATCTCGCTGGGCGCCATTGACGTTGGTGTTGCCCTAGGCGCGGAACTCATGTCCGCGGGCGGAGACCGACTGAACAAGCCGTTCCACGAGGAGGTCCTGAAGAACCAGGAGGCCGCGGACTGCATGCAGCCCATGGGACAGACGAGCGAGAACGTCGGGAAGGACTTCGGCATCAGCCGTGCGCAACAGGACGTCTATGCGGCGGAGAGTTTCCGACGGGCCGAGATGGCGCAGAAGTCCGGGTGGTTCGATGACGAGATCATCCCCATCACGACGAAAGTCAAGGACCCCAAGACCGGGGAGGAGCGCAGCGTGACCCTTAGCAAGGACGATGGCGTGCGATATGGGACGACGGTGGAGAGTCTGAGCAAGATCCGGCCGGCGTTTCCGCAGTTTGGTGACCGGAGCACAGGCGGCAACTCGAGCCAGGTGACCGATGGGGCTGCGGCGGTGCTGTTGATGAGGCGGTCGAAGGCCATTGAGCTGGGGCAGCCGATTCTGGCCAAGTTCTGTGGCGCCACGGTTGCGGGAGTTCCGCCGCGGGTGATGGGAATTGGGCCGACGGCGGCGATTCCCAAGTTGTTGAGCAAGTTCAACATCTCCAAGGAGGAGGTGGATATCTTTGAGATCAATGAGGCGTTTGCCAGCATGGCGGTTTACTGTGTGGATACGCTGGGACTGGATCATGCCAAGGTAAACCCTCGTGGTGGTGCCATTGCCCTGGGCCATCCGCTTGGTGCGACGGGAGCAAGACAGATCTGTACGATTCTGAGTGAGGCCAGACGCACGAAGAGTAAGGTGCTCGTGACGAGTATGTGCATTGGCACTGGACAGGGGATGGCTGGATTGTTTGTTAACGAGCAGGTGTAATTTTGCCCTATATATAGCAGCTTCTTTCCTTTTTTTTTTTAAGTTCATATCAGTATGTAGCTAACATCACGTTATTGAATGTCTATACGAAATGGGGTATATGTGCGTAATCGGCTAAGAACAAAGTAGAAGATGTCATCAAGCATCAGCATCCCTCTTCTCCTCTCTGGCTTTCCTCGCCCTCTCCTCCGCAGCCCTAGCCAGAACCTCCCTCATCCCACCACCAGCACTACCAGGACCCCCAATACTCCCCCCAAGAACCTGCGAACTCCCAACCCAACCCCTCTCGTCATGCACATGCCCGCCCTCCTTCTCAACCTCCCAATCCCCGGGATTATAAAACTCCTCCCCACCCGAACCCCCAACAGCCCTCCCACCACTCTTCCAGTCCCCCTTGTCCACCTCCCTCTCAATCTGGGCCGTCAAATCCCAAAAATCCCGATCATGCTCACTGAACACACAATGCGCCAGCTCATGACACAGCGTCTTCCGAATCGTGCGGTAGTCCCTATACCCATCGTACGCGTCCGTGCGGAGCCGCAGCTCAATAACCTGTCCCTTATTCCGGTTCAGACCGAGCGTGCGCGACTCGGAGGTGGTGTGTTCCGCCGGATCCATCTCCGTTAGGAGCGGCACGGAGAAGCGGTGTTTTGCCATTGCGGAGCGGATGCCCGGGTCGTCGCGCAAGCGGGTGAGAAAGGTCAGGCTGCGAGCCGGGTTCGGGAGGTAAGGGAGGGGTTCGAGGCGATGGAAGGTGTAGTTGTTAGGGTCTGTTGAGGAGAGTGTGCGGATTCCGCCGCTGCCAGCGGGACGGTTTGCGGCGGTGCGGGTTCGGGCGCGAGCTTCGGCGAGTGCGGAGGCGCGCTTCTCGTCGCGCTGGCGGGTTTCGGTGGCTTGGGTGTGGAGGGTTGTGATTTCTTGGGTTGGGGTGCCGAGGAGGGTGATTTTGAGCTTTGGGGAGTCGAGTGGGAGGATCTCCGAGAGCGGGGTCGGTGGGAAGGGGGCCTTTTGCATTCCTGGTTTTGGGGCGATGAGGAGCTTCTGGTTCTCCGGGGGGATGTGGAAAGTTGAGGCGAGGGTGCTGGAGAGGTCTTGGAGGGTTGCTTTTGCGGCGAGTCTGATGGGGTGGGCTTCGCCGTGGTAGTGGACCGTCACGGTCAATTCTCGAGGATCAGCCATTTTTGTAACGAGGATAAGATGATAGGCGATGCGACAATGCTGGTGCAGACGACATGGTGTATTTATAAAGAATGGGAAACGCGGAGGCGTTGATGAATCCGCTTACCCAGGTACATTCGATCACTTTCCACGCTTGGTTAGTCATCCCGGAGATGATCACCCGGAGATCACATTGGAGTATATCTACTTAGTCCCGCTCGGTCCAGGAGCAAGTATTAATATTGAAAATAATAATAAGTATTAGTGATATCTTGACTATTCCAATGATAAAGCCAGTAGATCCGACATGCAATGCTCCTTGATGACTCCGATCCCAGAAACTCCGGCAAACCCGCATGGTATAGACGTATGAAGATTGGCGCATGATGCACGTATTGTGTTGCGAGAGAGAAGCTATACTATTACTCGTACTGCCTGCCATCCTTCTCGTTCTTTTTGTCTTCTTCGGCAGCGATTTCCTCGTCGGAGATCCATTCTTCGAGCGCCGGGTTCCATGTATAGCTATAAAACTTAGCGTTGGTTCTCTTCCGGTCAAACGGATACGTACTGGTTATAATGCGTCTCCTTCAGAGCCTTCTCCTGGTACTCATCCATCAAGACCTTCTCGTAGAGGAAGGGAACTTTGGCTGCCGCGCCTTCGAAGGTGGTATGGCGAAGCGGGTATATATCGTCAATCGTGTAAAAGTGGTTGTTTTTACACCCCCACTCGTTCGGCTTCTCTTTGTCCAGTCGACTCAGCCCCGTGATATCAATATAAAGACCAGTTTGCATGTCGATCCAACGAGCGTCGATGATATTCAGCCCATTACCACGATCGCGTTGTCGCGCCCAGGTATTCACATCGAGAAGATAAGAGTCTTGCGTATTGGGATCAGCGGTATTATAGTGGACGACAGTCCCGTTGAAGTCGTCGGCGAGCCGGAACAGCGTGGCTTCCGAGACTTGAGTATCGATGTCCCAGTCCCAGGGCATGATCTGTGACAGTGTGAGGGGGGCAAATGCTGTACCTAGGTCAATCAGCTTACCTTACCATTCCACCACCACCCTAACAAGGTCCCATGTGCAAGCCACGTCTCGAGATCGTTTTCTCTGAAGTACTCAAAGTACGAGTGGACGATACGGGTCAAGGTCTGCGAACGCTCCTCTTTCGGTACCGGCTCTTTGAAAAATCGCGAATCATAGTGGGCGTGAAGCTCGTCGTTCCCTGGCTCCTGAAAGTATTTGTACTCCTCCGATGTGTTTAGGCCGTACTGTGTCCAGAGGAAATAGGGCTCGGTATGGTCTATGACGGTGCCATGGGTGGTGGTTGTGGGTGCCGGTGCGTTGGCGGAGACGGGATTGGGGATGGCTATGGCTGCTGCAGAGGAGATCGCACTGGCAAAAGCCAGCACGCCCCGAGGATACATCTGGGGACCTGTATGCTGAGTCGGGCGGAAGTCACAGATACCAATCACGGCTCCGTTTGCATGCTGACGTGAAAGATTAAGAAATGGCTCTTATAGTCGGACAGATAAAAATGAAAATATAAAGATAGTAGATGGCGTGTGGAATGATGAAACCGTCAACCCTTCGGACAACAAGGTCAGGCCACGTCAATGGACGCTGTGGTACAGAAAGAAGGGATGTTGTCAATTCTATCGGTTCAAGACATGGAGAGCGAAAGACGATTACCTAGGAGAGAGGAGAGGGTTGACAGGGGAGGTCGTCAATATGTAATGCCTGGTAGCGACAGGACCGGGCGAGGGTCCAGGTGCAGAAAAGGGAACGCCAGTCGGATGGAATGGATGGAACCGCCGGTTCCCCTACCTAACCAATTTACTCAGTAGCCAGTACGTAGTCTGTAGCAGAGAACCAAGTTACATCAACCCCCGGCCGGATAATCCATAAGTAGGAAAGCATTTCAATAGTTGCAGGTGCGGAACTCTTGGATAAGCGGGGCATTTAACGATCGAGTGGTGAGCTCAGGGTCAGACCCGCAGGTGCGTCAGGAACCACCGACTCCACGATGATTGCTGTTAGGCTACATCATTATTAACTCCCCAGACGGGATACGACAAGGGGTGTTTGCTCTGGCCCGATGAGCTGCTGTCGTCCTCAGAGAAGTAGTAGGAACTGTATATATGATGATTGCAGGGAAACGAGCCTGGAGGACGGTTGCTCTGACATGAAAGAATTTAATATGAGGTCCGGCACTGGAACTCCAGCACCTCCAGTCCATCCATCCGGATCGCGTGCCAGCCTTCCCGAACAGGTCGACTTCTCCGCATCGGACTTGTTGACCGTCGGCTTCAGCTACTATTGCCAGGGCCAACAGGGCTTTGACCATAGTGCTCTTTGACATGGTCGGAATTATATTATTATACGACCTGTACCCATGATTTCGACCAGGGCAGCATTAACTTTTAAACGATTCCATGCTTGATTTCTTTCACCAAGTCCCCTGACTTCCTGTACAAATACCTTACTAGGTGGTACTAGCCTCAGAAGCTAATTTCCAACTCCACTGCTGAGCAGAAGGACCAGCAACTTGAATCTGCGGAGCTTGCCCTTCCCGTCTGATATGAAGGTTAAAAGAATCCTAGAAAACCCGGCCGGACCTTGATTCCCCGAAAGGGAACACAGGAAGAAGACCCGTGGACGAGACCTACGGATCTTGACTTGGTAATGGATCCCTTTAGCCTAACTTCCCACTATTTAAACGCATGCGACATACCTCCCGTCCCGTCAAGGCAGGCGGTTTCCGATCCAATAAAAAAAGAACCCCGTGTAGGGGGGCAAAAAAGAAAGTCTGGTCCCGGCGAGGATCGAACTCGCGATCGCCAAGACTCCCTCTTGAGAGAGTTATAAGCTTGACGCTTTAACCGACTAAGCTACGGGACCAGATAACGGCTGGTTCCTCCTTTATGACATATATGTAGCTTAATCGAGATGGCCAATCAAAACCCATTCTAGCCTTTCCTACTCCGGGCTCTTCATAGGTACCTTAGGTATCGAGCGTTCCAAATGGTAGATAAGCAGTGGCAGGAGAACAGTTGTTACCGTGCTCACTGTTTTATTCTCCGTTTTTCTCAGTATCGTAGTTGCGGCCGAGACCTTGCCATAATTATAAAAAGAATTCGGTAGTCCATCGTCCACTGTCAAATTTAGACTGGAGGATATCTGTGTTGTAGTGATGAATGGATGAGTTTAATACGTCTTGTGTCAAGACACGACCAGGGAGACACTGGTAGTAAGGTAGTAGGAAAGAGTGAGGATCGAGGTATACTTTGATGTTGCAAACTTTGAAATCTCTATGATCTTCAATTCTTCAATCGAGAATAATAGGGTAGGTTACTAAGGAGCCCCCGCTGGATGGATGGATCCATGATATGATCTCAGTACCTTAGATAGACTACCTAGGTAGATACTACGTACTATCTACTACATGCATTGCAAACCGGTGCTGAAGATCTGCATGAGTAAGTACTTGGGTTTGCTCAACCATCAGAATCAATATATCTCATGTCTTGTAGTAGCTTCGCTGTTGTAAGGGCAGCTCTGCGAATAGTAGATATTCCATGCCTCTTGCTCAATCACATCCCCGTGTAAGCATTCAACGCCAACTGCCCGCCCAAATGCGCATAAAGCACATTCGACCCCTCCCCGATCTCCCCATTGCGCACCAACTCCATCATCCCAGCCAAACTCTTGCCCTCGTAAACTGGATCCGTGATGAATGCCTCCGTCTCCGCCCCAAACCGGATCGCCTCGATCGTCTTCTGATCCGGAACGCCATAAACCCCACCATGAAACCGATCATCCAGGCAGATATCCTCTGCCGTGATATCCCCCTCCTCCAGCCCAATCTTCATGCCCGTGTTCTTCGCAATCCTCAACACCTGCGCAAACGTCGCATCCACCGTCGCAGACGCATCAATCCCAATGATCTTCCGCTTTGGGGCGCCCAGCTTCTTCTCCGCAAGCTTAAACCCAGCCACCATCCCCGCCATCGTCGACCCGGTCACCGCGCAGACAATCACCGTGTCGAAGAAAACACCCATCTCTTTCTCCTGCGCAATCACTTCAAACGCCCACCGCGCGAACCCCAGCCCGCCAAGCGGGTGATCTGATGCCCCCGCAGGGATGTAATAGGGCTTCCCACCCTGGGTCTCGATCTCCTTCTTCAGTTCCTTCAGGGTATCCTTGTGCTCGATCCCAAAGGGCGAGGGGTCAAGTCTAGTGTCCGCGCCCATGAGTCTCGAGAGCTGGATGTTCCCGGCCCTGTCGTAGACCGGATCTGTCCAGTCGACCCATTTCTCCTGCACGAGGGAGACTTTGAGACCCAATTTGCTGCCAACGGCGGCGACCTGGCGCGTGTGGTTGGACTGGAAGCCGCCGATGCTGATCAGCGTGTCGCAGCCTTGGGCAAGGGCGTTGGCGGCGAGGTATCTGTGTCACAGTCAGTGGCTTGGTTCTTTTCCCCCCCACCTGTAAGGGGGAAAGGGAAAGTGCGAGGGGTAGGGGTATGTACTCTAACTTCCGGGTCTTGTTTCCCCCAAACGCGAGGCCTGAGTTGCAGTCTTCACGTTTTGCGTAGATGGCGACTTTCCCGCCTAGGGCTTTGGTGATATTGGGAAGATGTTGGATGGGCGAGGGGCCGAAGAGGAAGGATTCCCGGGGAATGCTGGCGAAAGGTTCGGGGAGGATGAGAGTGGTCGAACTCATTTTGGTGTGATGTGTTCCTTTATAAGCGGGTAGGTAGGTAGCGGTTCGTTGAGACTGGGGGGGGAGACGGCCAAGTCTAGGTAGGTACTGACTTATATAAGTGTACTGGTTAAGTTCAGACCGGGCGACTACAGTAGCAATAATCATGGATTGACTCATGCATGTCGGAGACTATCTTACCTATCGCAGGGTAGCCTATCAAAAGTGAAGTTTTGGGTTGGAGACGGACCGAGCATGGTCTTGGTCTTGGGGTAGATATCTATATAGTGGAGAAGATCTAACCATGTTCTGCGCTGAGTGCAATCTTCGTCCTTGATTCCGAATCGATCTCGGTCCTAACATGATTCAACTAAAGCAAGCCCACGCAGCCGTAGGTAGTAGGATGGAGGTAGCGAACACTTGCAACCAAATGCATGGCAGTAAGATCCCCGAACCCCCGACAAGACGGGTTCACTGTAACTCACCGTGGACGGACTAAAAAATATTCCCCCAGAAACCGACGCTTCTGGCCTAACAAAACATATACCAGACACTAGGAGAACAGGGTCGACGGGCTAGAGCGACTCATATACTATATATATTTGTAGAGTGTACTAATCCAAGAAGGCATTAGGTCAAAAAACTGGCAGTACCCAGCCCTGAGTAACCCCGGCGTTACTAGTAGTTCCAGAAATACATGCATCATACACCCAGAGGAACAAGACCAGTTGGCGGCCCGTAGAAATCCTTAAGCTCCTCTTCCTCCTCCTCATCGTCCACAATATTATCAGTATCCGAATCCTCACCAACCGCCCTACCCCGTGAGAGCTTGCTGCGTCCATTGACAAGTGATCCCGGAACAGGTGTACCGTTCTTCCTGTCATTTTCTGATCCGAGCTCCTCCACTGGTTGTTCACGAGGGAGTTGGTAAGCGAGAAACCCTTCTGGAGCTCGCTCTGCGCGATCCATGATCTCGTTCATATACTTGCGCACTTCTTCTGGCGGTTTCACAACCCGTGCTAAGGGCTCAAGGGTTTTAGGGTTGGCGCTGTAGATTCGAAACGTGACAGGCTGATAGTATTCTTTCAAATGAGAGGACTTTCTATCAGCCTCGACTTTGTTTTTAGTCTCGTCATTGGCTGTCTTCGAATCGGCCGCCTGCTGAGACTGTTGGCCGCCCTGGTCATTCTGAGACCCTTGTTTCGAATCGGCAGCAGCACTATCCATGTTCTCTGAGGAGTGCGGGTTTGGATCCTCCTTGGATTTATCTTTCTCGGGTTGAGCTTCGCCGGACTTGTCTTTGTTCTTGTCAGCCTTCTTGGATTTTGAGGTTGATTTGCCCTTTGCGCGAGAGGGAACGACATCTGACGCGGTCTCGATCGGGAACGGTGTGTTCGGATCCACCTTTCGAACAAGCAGAAAAGAGGCGATAACTGTGGTCCCGCCGGCGAGCCATTCTAAAATCGTGTTCTCCGGGAATAGATAGCGATCTCCTGAACCAGCGTGACCTGAGGTGCTACTTCCGTAAGGCGTAAGGGGGGATGTAAACTCAAAAACCACTGATTTGTAGTTCATCCTCGGGGGAGGTGGTGGGCGTGGGGGAGTGGCACGATAATACGGGGCCGGCGAGCCGTATTGCGGCGGGCGGGATTGGATTGCAGCTGGTTGGCTTTGATATGGAGACTGCTGGTACTGGTATTGAGGACCCGGTCTCTGTCCCATCATCTGCTGTTGCTGCGGTGGCGGAGCCATCGTCTGCTGCACTGCAGGGCTTTGTTGTGGGCCAGGTCCGACGCTCGGACTTGAGACACGGGGTACATGTACCTGGCCCGTCGCACCTAGACCAGGCTCCTGTTTAACCTGGGTCATGGGTGTCGTCTGTGAGGCCGACGGTGGACGGTTCGGTGAATCTGTACTCGGATTTTGAGGAGTATAAGTAGACTGCGGCGGCTTGGGAACCTGTACTTCGACTCGAGGGTGCGACTGTGGTGTTTGCTGCGACTGGGTCTGTGATGGAGGTACTTGCTGCACTTGTTGCGAAGGCTGCTGCTGAGGAGCCGCCGGAGACGGCTGTGGGGGCCTGTGTGACGGTGTTTGTGGAGATGCTTGAGCCACCGGCTGCGACGGTCGAGGAGCTGGTTGTGCTGGGCTTGGGGTTGGTGGCTGGCTTTGTTGCGGCGGCTGCTGCTGTGACTGCTGCTGCTGCTGCTGCTGCTGCTGCTGGCGGCGTTGCTGCTGTTCTCGGGCTCTAATAATGGCGTTTAACTCGTCAATATGAGCTTGGAAAGTCCGTAATTGTTCCTGCGTTGCATTGGTCGAGGCAACTAGTCTCATCAAAGCTTTCAGCTCAGGGTCCTGTGCCGCCCGCGTGGCAAGCATCTGAATGACGGGGTCGGGATTCGGCTTCGGTGGCTGAGGGGGAGGTTGTTGGTTGGGTGCAGGCCGCTGCGCGGATTGAGGGGCAGGAGGACGGTGAGGAGTCTGGGTGTTCGGGGTTCGAGCAGGCTGCGGAGGTGGTGGGCGGTTGCCCTGCGGGTAGGCCTGTTGGGATGGGGTACCATGGGGGGTTTGAGGGTGTGGTCGCTGGTTCTGAACAGGCGTGTGAGGATATGGGTGATATTGCTGGAAATTATTGGGATGTCCGTAGTGAACCATCGGCCGCTGGGCTGGTGCGTATTGAACTGGCGGCGGTGCATTCGGATCTTTGACTGTGTACAGCATCGCGTCGAAAAGGTGAGGGCCAACCACGATGTTGCAGGGCCCTACTTTAGACATCGACTCCTTAGGCGGGTTTTTGCCTTCGATTTGTTCCCTCTTTGTCTTCTTCGGCTTGGTCCAGTAACGCTCGAGAATGCCGTCGCTGAGCCATTTCTTCTTTGACCTTTCTAGGGACGCCAAAAGAACCGCACTGTGCATCCATATCAGCTATAAGGTCATATTCACGACATGATGCCATCGGATCCGAGAATATACCTTTCCGCAATTGACTGGTATTCATTAGGCGACAGATTCGCGGCCTGCGGCGAAGGGATTACAGGAAGACCTTCCGTATCCTTGATCTTCGTTGGAAGGGGCGGAGCGACAGCTTCGGGCGGGTTGGGAGTAGAAGCCGGAGATGAAGCCGGAGCTGGGGTAGATGCCTTTCTTTTTGACTGCTGAGATTGCGCCGGAGACGATGCTCGAGGGGCCGCTTCGGAGACTCGTCGCTTCGCCGCAGGTTCGCGACGTTCACGGGCGGAAAGCCTGCGTTTTTCAGCCATGGCTGGCAGAACGCGAAGTAGAATTAAGAGATGCGCTGATAAGGATGCCCGCCAAATGAGACAGTGGGCATCCTCGCATGTAGGAGGGATGGAGTCGCGAAAAGAGAATGGAAAGGGAACGGTGCGGAGTTGGCATTAATTCTTGAAGAGGAGACAGCCAGATGCTGCCTTGTGGCCTGAGGTGTCACCGAGTATCCCCAATGGTTATTCTCCATCATCCCCATCCTTCTTCAACAATCCTGATCTACCTAGATAGATAGCAGCAGTAAGGTAGTACTTCAGAGTATCCATTATCTTTCTGGTTTATCTTATCCCGTCATTGCCCGCCTTTCATCTCTGTTCCCTCATGAAGTGCTACGACCAATAACCCGCCCCTTCTACCTTATCTACTCGAGCGTCAAGTATGTAACCGCCGTGAAACCGAAATTTGAAGCCCATGTGGCACTAAGTAAATGCTGATACTACTCTCAGAATCCCTGTCGAGTATGCCTGAGTTTCACCCTCTACTGAAAAAGGCCTACTGGTCATTAGCAGCCGCTGGCCTTATCTACGTGGCTATTGTCTGCTCTCTGACCTACCCAGCAGTGCAAAGACTGTATGTCACATTGGCGCCCTGTGAGCATTTGCATGGCTTGATCTACTTGAACTCACATATGTTATTTCTGTCGGCGTTAGCGCCCTTTATGTAAACAAAGTCAATCCCGCGCTATGGCAAGATGTCAACTTGGTGGAATCTTTCGGCTTCTTGAGTACGTTGTTATGCAACCTTTATTAGCCCAGGACGATTCGAGTTCCTGTTACTGACCGAAGCAGAGACGCAAGTCCAGCCGTTCAATCTCGTCACACCTGACAATGAAACCATCTATGGCTGGCATCTCCTCCCATTGCACCTATGCCGTGAACACGAAGCTGAGCTGGATGAGGATAAGCCAGCTGGTCCTGAGGGCGACTATACGGCGACTCCTGCGTTCAAACTCCTAGCAAACAATCCCAATTCCAGGGTGGTCGTGAGCTGTATGTATCCAAGCCGAGCCCACCTCAAATGCACATAGCCAACAACCTTCCGTAGTCCACGGCAATGCTGCCCACCTAGGCTCCGCTCAACGGCCTGAGACATACCGTATGCTCCTCGGCCTCTCAACGCCCGAGAACCCCGTCCATGTCTTCGCCATCGACTACCGCGGGTTCGGGATTTCCACCGGCACCCCGACCGAGGAGGGCCTAATAACAGACGGAGTGTCGCTCCTAAACTACCTCACGGCCGGCCCATTGAACATCCCGCCCTCCCGAATAGTCATCATCGGCCAAAGCCTCGGGACAGCAGTAAGCGCCGCAGTAGCTGAGCGCTTCGCCTTTGGCTCCCCGGATCCAACTGCCATCCAACCGGCCATCAAAGACCCCGAGCCCTTCGCCGGCGTGATCCTCCTCGCATCATTCAGCAACCTCCCCAACCTTATTGAGTCCTACAGTGTCAAAGGCATCACGCCTCCCATCCTCTCTCCGCTGCGTGGCTACCCTAGAATTCAAAACTGGGCGAGAAGCCATATCGTCGACCGCTGGGATACAGCAGCTCGAGTCGCCAGGTTAACGGGCGTCAATAGCACCATCGGCACTAATCCTACATATGCAGAGAAAGGTTTGGATCTTGCGATCATTCACGCCAAAAACGATGTCGAGATTCCGTGGCTTGAGGGGCGTCGTGTCTTCGCGGCTGCGACGGGTGAACGGCAGACGGATGCCGCCGGTGCTGTCACTTTCGAAAAGAGGGATGCCAATAACGGTCCCAATGAGGTCTTCGTCTGGGAACATCGGTCTGGTAAGGAGTCTGGAGCGGTAAAGCGAGTAAGGTGGGAACGCGTGGCCTATGGAGGTATGTTCTAACCCGGCAATCCGCATCAGGAGATTGCAGCACTAATGTCTAAAATTCAGGTCATAATCGTGTGGCGACCTTCTCGACTGCAGCTCTTGCAGTATTGAGAGCGTTCGAAGAATAACTTAAATTTCTGGCCCATATCATCATATGCCCCGTGCGAGTGCGCAATTTCCGTTGAAAGACGGTGATAAAGGTAGATTCTACAATATCAAGTCATCTAGCGATTCGCAAATGAGAGGAGATAGAGTGTCGTGAGATTAATATATACAGATCGTAACAAATTGTCCCTTTTATCCTAACTCGTAGAACATGCTGAAACTATCGCCGAAAGCCAAACTGGCGCCAAAATGAGGTAAGAAAACATGACGGAAAGACAAGCCCACAGGGTCGGTCTATATTGTAAAATAGGTAATACAATGCCAGTAACCTGGAAGAAATCGGAAGCAAGTCTTCGTCTTCGCATGCCCCGCGACGAAGAGAAAAGGGGTAAATATTTGCACAGGAGATGAAAAGAAACACAGTCGCTGTTTATTTCTTGTGCCTGTCGGCCTGTTCCTTCTTGTACTGGGCGATGAGTTCCTTCCTGTAAAGTAATTTTGAGTTAGCTGATATTTTTGAGTCACCAGAGAGACAAGGACGAAACGTACTGATGCTGAGGAGGTGCCTTTTCGTAGTGGCTGAACTCCATGCTATACTCGCCCTTACCCTGGGTAGAGGCACGAAGATTGCTACTGAATCCAAACATGCCGTTCAGACTACAGTCAGCGTAGACAGTAAACTCATCGACACCGACTTCGGAATCATTGATGGTAGCATTGCGCTTGTTCAGAAGTGCAATAACATCACCCTGGAACTCGGCAGGTGCAGTAACGACAACCTTCATCATAGGCTCAAGGACAGCCGGTTGGGCCTCCATGAACGCTTTACGGAAAGCCTGCTGGGTGGCGTTCTTGAAGGCCATTTCTGATGAATCAGTCATGTGAGTAGCACCATCGTTGATAACCATCCTTGTTCCAAGCACCTTATGACCGACGAGCGGACCCTTCTCACAAGAGAGATTGAAACCCTTTTCACAGGCAAAAATGAACTTCTCCGAGATGCTACCTCCAACGATCTGTTCTTCAAAGACATTCTCCTCAAGCTTTCCAGTGGGCTCCATCCAACCAATAACACGGGCATAATCACCAGGACCTCCCGACTGTTTCTTGAGCAGATGGTCAAACTCGACACGCTGGCCAATGGTTTCTCGGTAAGCAACCAGAGGCGGGCCAGTTTCGCAGTCTACGCGGTATTCGCGGCGCATACGTTCGACGTAGATGTCAAGGTGGAGTTCACCCATTCCAGAAATAAGGGTCTGTTCGCTCTCGGGGTCGTAGGTCACCCGGAAAGTGGGGTCCTCTCTTTGGAAACGCGCCATGGCCTTAGAGAAGTTGGCAGCATCCTTGTTGTTCTTGGGCTTGATGGAGAGTGAAACGACAGGCTCCGGGACGAACATCGAAGACATGGTGTATCCCAATTGTCCATCCGTGAAAGTGTCACCAGACGCACATTCGACTCCGAACACAGCGCAGATCTCACCGGCTCCGATCTCATTCACATCCTCCATCTCGTTGGAGTGCATACGGACAATACGGGGAATCTTGACTTTCTTGTCCGTTCGCGCATTGAAGACGTTAGTACCCTTCCGGAGGGTTCCCTGATACACGCGGATATATGTCAACTGTCCAAAGTTGCTCTCTTCCAACTTGAACGCAAGGCAGACCAATGGAAGAGAGTTGTAAGGAACAAGCTTCACGGAAGCTTCGCTGCGCTTCTTGTCAAGGGCAAGGTTCTGCACCTCGGACGGGTTAGGCAGATAGTCGATAACACCGTCCAACATAGGTTGCACCGTCTTGTTGGCGAGGGCTGAACCCATGAAGACAGGTGTAAACTTCAAGCTGATAGTTGCCCTGCGGATAGCTTCCTGGATTTGTTTCTCGGTGGGTTCAGTCTCGCTAAGGAAAAGCTCCGCCATATCGTCATCAACATCGGCAAGGGTCTCGATGAGCATCCTCCTTCTCTCCTCCACGGTCTCCTTGACCTTGTCTGGGATTTCGTCTTTGATGACAATATCTTCACCGTTAGGACCATGGTTGTAGATTGACTTCATGCGAACAAGATCAACCACACCCTCGAACTCGTCTTCAGCACCAATGGGAACCTGAACGGCAGCAGCAGGTATCTTGAGTTTGTTGTTGATTTGGTCGACAGCCTTAAAAGGATTGGCACCCATGCGGTCCATCTTGTTCACGAAGGAGATTCGGGGCACATTGTAACGTCTCATTTGTCGATCAACTGTGATTGTCTGCGACTGGACGCCAGAAACAGCACAGAGAATCATGACCGCTCCGTCGAGAACGCGCAGCGCTCTCTCCACTTCAATGGTAAAGTCGATATGTCCGGGTGTATCGATCAAGTTAATGTGATACTTCTGATCCTTGCCCTCATCATCCTTCTTGACCCAGTCGCAAAAGGTAGCAGCCGATTGAATGGTAATGCCCTTTTCACGCTCCAAATCCATAGAATCCATCTTTGCTCCCACACTATCACGACCACGGACCTCGTGAATCGCTTTGATACGTCCTGTGTAGAAGAGAACTCGCTCGGTACATGTCGTCTTGCCGCTGTCGATGTGCGCCTAACCGAACATACTTAGTTACTTGAACCTTGAACAAACACGGGAATACTTTGATCATACAGCAATACCGATGTTCCTAACTCGAGATAACCTCTGGGCCTCTACAGGATCGAGGTTCTCAATGATCGCCTCCTGTGACAAAGAGTCCGGCGTAGCGGCTGCCTCCAGGCTAACAAGAATATAGATATTAGTGTACAGTCGGTGGTATAGAAAGCGAGGATGCGGAGGTACTCACACAGCAGCAGCAGTGGCTGATGCATTTCTCCTTTGCTGAGAATGCCGGTTCAATAATGACTGGTACACCGGACTAGCGCTTGCTGAACGGAGAGCGATTGTCGAGGCGCATCGCCTAGACAGAAGGCTCTGAGATTGGAGACGAACACTAGGTCTAGCCAGCCCGGAAACGGCCCGGGATGGCAATCGTGCAAGAGAAGGGCACCTCATGGCTATCGTCTGATCACACCAGAGACTGATGGTAGCCGATGCTTCACTCTGCGCGAAGACCTCCGGCCCTGCTCCGAAAAAAAAAAGTTCGGGGAAGTCAGGAACCAACACGTGATTAGTCAACAATCGACATCGAGCGCCAGGCAACTTATGTCAGCCAAACTATCATTGCTAACTATGCCTTACTACTATTTATAAGCATTCGCATTTAATTTTCAGGTCCCTGTAGGACCTTAGGTTCTTCGTTGTATGATGAATCCATGGCCATGCCTTCTGAGATGCTGTTTACTCAATCCATACTTCACGTCGTAATTTACTGTCGTATTGGTTGTGACGTTACTTCCATTTCCCCTAATCACCGCCTTCTGTTCTGGCGCCACCCATCATAAGTAAGACGGAGATCCATCCAACTCTCAATCTATACGCAGTTTAACTAGTATATTTTCTCTGCAACTCGGGCACGCCTACAGCCTAACTAGTCTATGATATGATTTGATCAAATGCAATTGTCAAAGAATCTCTGGGCTGCGGTTTCTCCATCCCGGCCGTCGAAGCTGAGGAAGCCGACTATTAGTCTTGACCATGTGAGCCAATTGAGAAAGAGAATAAATAGAATTAGAGGTAGCTAACCACGTTAACAGTTTATTCAAAGACAGCGTGTTCTCGCGTTATGGCGCGAAATTATCAGGGCTTTGAACAGTTAGTACCTTGTTGCTTCTTTTGAAGTATTATAGTTCTCAACGTTGCCCTATAGAGATCCCAAACTCTCCAACTCGAACTGAACTGCGGGATTATGCTCGCCATGAGATTGAGCGCAATAGGAATGTGACAGACCTGGTTGGTTTCACTTGACTCGGATGTCATTGTAAGAAGGCTGACACTCCTCGTAGCAGCATATTCGATACCTGATCTCGGTAAGTCTACCAACTACTGCAGGAACGGCGATTTACTTATAAGATCAGACAGGGAAGTCGGAGTTTGATATGATGAGACGCTATATAGATGAACAAGCCGCGGCTTGACCTATTGATCAATATCTGTGAAGCAGTTTTGGATTGGTCTTTCAGAGCTCAAGTGCTCAGCGACGAGCTTCGACTTTAATCGAGCGAGGCTCGGAAGTGCGCGGCGATAATGCTGGCCCGGGGAACCTTGGTTTACGATGGAGAAGGGAAGACCTGCAATTCATTTACAAATCCAAACGCCGAGTTCCAACAGAGTAGAGAAATTTAGTGAAGCATATAGCTGACCGAATGTTAACTTCACACAGCCTTAGCTTCGCCGTGAGATCAATTCCTTCAGAGCATCCAATACACCAATAGACTTTTGCTCGGACGGTTCGAGAGCTGACCGAGCAGCATCTTGTTCCGGAGGAGACACTTGCTTCTTCTTGCCCGCTTCCTTTGCCGCCGCCTCAATAGCCGCATGACGCTCCCTCCATTCCTTATCTTCCTTGTCTCGGATCTCCAACTCACGCAGCCATGCATCTCGCTTTTCTTGCCCTTTCCGAATCTCCAGCGCTTGTTCGAACTCTCTGCGCTGCTGTCGCTCCGTCTTGAAGTACATTCCTCCGGCGACCACGGCGAGAAGGGTAAATCCTTGGGCGTATATACGAGCACGGAACATGCGATTCATCTCAACTGAGTCTCCTGCTTTCATGGAACGGTAGGCACGGTAAAGAGCATAGCATGTGGCAGCACATCCTGGAGATAATTGTGGTTAGAACCAGGCCACTGTTGTACACTCGATGTGTTGTAGCAGCTCACTCACCTAGCGGGATCAGAGGCTCTTCCCTGAGCCTTCTGCCGAATTTCTGAAGTGGGGTTTCTTCCTCAAATTGACTGGATTTCAGACTTGGTCAGAACATATTACCGGGCGCCATTGATGATAATGCGAACTGAATCTGCGGGGACGTACGGGTTGCCGTCGAAAGAGGACGGAAGAGGCTCGCCACCCATGATTGTTCGCGAATTGATAGTAGAACCGAAGCCAGCGCGAAATATGAATATATTCTTATGGCGGTGCTGATTTGAATGATTGTAGAGCGTTAGCTAGCTAGCTAGGTATCTGCAGTAGTGGGTATTGGGCTGACCTCCGCGGAACAACTTCTTATCGTTATATACGTGACGGTATTGTATTATCTAGTACCATACATACCGCGCTCACCCGAGTATACTGTACGACTACTACTTAGTAGAGTACTAAGTAGTGATACAACTACTTTGTCTTCATATTTCAAAGGTTCGTAGCAGTGAACTTTCCTCAAGTATCCAGGAATGAGAACTTAAATTGTACGTCTCGGGGTTCACTTCTGACTTCCTCGAGCTTTCTGCTGCCAGTGCCGGCGTCTAGGTAGGTCATCGGGATGATGTATCACGATCGGCGAAGAATTGCGTCCTTATCAAGGATCAGACTCGGTAGAACAACTAATTTTTGGATTGCCATATGGTCATTCTAGGTATCCCGAGCATAAAATATACAGTTACCACCTTGGACGCTGTAGTTGCCTGCTGCGACCTATGTCGAACTCCTACTTAGGCAGGTAGGGCTGAAAGCGAGGGCTGATGACATAAGCTTATCGGCGCCGATCACGGAATTTTTTCTCTCCCCGCGCCAGATGGGCCATAGGACCATGTGCCGAGACCAGTCATACCATTCTTATACAGTTCTTTACCCCATCCACAGATTACTCGAACATTGGACTGTTTCTGTGCATATAATTATTGTTATCGAGTACGCGCTGAAACAGGGTCTTCGAAGATGTCCGGTCAAACTACTCCGAACGGTGTGGCAACACCAACTTCCTCCAGATTGAGCAGCTTGGCTCTGACAGAATACTCCGCGATTCCCACACCGGCATCAGAAAAGGAGGAATGCAAAGGGACCAACAGTCCGCCTTCATGGGATATTCCTGATGCTTTTCTGCTCCCCAATGGCTACCCGGATGTAAGGTTTTTTCGTTTTCGATAGCCTGTCATTTCACCTCTGACATGTTCCTTATCTTACAGTATCTCCGGTTGATCCTGACATCCCGTGTGTACGAAATCACCACCGAGTCCCCTCTCACCCATGCCGTCAACCTCAGTAACCGCATGGAGTGCCGAGTACTTCTCAAGCGGGAAGATATGCTCCCTGTGTTTAGTTTCAAGCTCCGCGGAGCCTACAATAAGATGGCTCATTTGACCCATGAACAGCGCTGGAAGGGTGTGATTGCGTGCTCTGCAGGTGAGGGTTCTCAGGTACACAAACATAATCAGACAGGTGCTGATTTGATTCAGGCAACCACGCACAGGGTGTTGCATATTCCGCTCGCAAACTAAAAATCCCCGCCACCATTGTTATGCCCTCGGGCACCCCGGCCATTAAACACTTGAACGTCGCTCGCCTTGGCGGTAGTGTTGTCCTCCATGGAAACGATTTCGACGCTGCCAAAGAGGAAGCTCACCGGTTGGAAAAGCAACACGGCCTCACGAGCATTCCTCCTTTCGACGACCCATACGTGATTGCCGGGCAGGGAACCATTGGAATTGAAATCTTGCGTCAAGCAAACCTGGAGAAGCTTGAAGCCGTTTTTTGCGCCGTTGGAGGAGGAGGCTTGATCTCCGGTGTCGGAGTCTATCTGAAGCGCATTGCGCCGCACGTCAAGGTAATTGGAGTGGAAGCTCATGATGCCAATGCAATGGCCCAGTCCCTCGACGAGGGCTCGCGTGTGCTGCTGAACGAAGTGGGCCTCTTTGCAGATGGCGCTGCGGTTAAGACTGTCGGGTCAGAATGTTACCGCGTTGCGCGTGAGGTAGTGGATGAAATCATTCTTGTTTCGACCGATGAGACGTGCGCTGCGATCAAGGACGCCTTTGAGGATACACGATCTATCATTGAGCCTGCGGGCGCTCTAGCCATTGCGGGTCTAAAGAAATATGTTGCAAAGTATCCTAGCCCTCACACTGATCGTGAACTTGTTGCGATAACCTCCGGAGCAAACATGGACTTTGACCGCCTCCGGTTCGTTGCTGAACGTGCCGCTCTGGGGGAGAAGAAGGAAGCCCTCCTGAGCGTCAAGATTCCAGAGAAGCCTGGTACCTTTGGAAAACTCGTGGAAGTCATTCTTCCCCATGCTGTGACCGCGTTCAGCTACCGCTATGCTGACGACCAAACTGCTGATGTTCTCATGGGCATATCCCTTTCCGCCTCCACCGGTCGCGATGATCTCGCCAAGATAATTAACGAATTGGAAAGAGGGGGCATGACGCCGAAGGACCTCAGCGATGATGAACTGACCAAGCGGCATGTGCGCTTTTTGGTTGGTGGGCGCAGCGATGTCAAGGACGAGCGCTTGTTCATGTTCGAGTTCCCAGAGCGACCCGGTGCGCTGGCTAATTTCCTTACGACGCTGCGTCCAAACCAGAACATCTCTCTCTTCCATTACCGCAACTACGGCGGCGATGTTGGCAAGGTCCTTGCCGGAATCCAGTGTCCTGAGGCTGAGAAGAATGATCTGGAAGCTTTCCTGCGCGACGTCGGCTATCCGTTCAGCGAGGAATCGGAGAATGAAACATACAAGACCTTCCTCCGTCGTTAACGTTATCTTGGCGAGTTGAGAATCACTGGGTCATACGATGCGCAACTACACAGCGAATTATTCGGCGTTCGGACTGGTTTAAGACGGGATGATAGTTCCATTTGTTTTGCATGGGTTAATTGCAGTACATGATAGAGTTGTAGTAGCGTTATGGTTACCCTATTGTCTGACTTTTAGAATAGAAGTACTCTTTATTGGTTAAGACTTGCTGAACGGAGAATTTGCCCATAGAAAAGTTGTATGCTGTCTCTCAAGGTCCCTGTATACTATACTTGACTCTAACCAATCAAAACAGCGTTGTTAACGGAAGACCGGCGGAACCAAATATCCGATATCAATTCCGCCGTAACCCTCAAACACCATCCCGACCAGACAGGAAAGAAGAATACTAAATCGCCGCAATCCCTCCAGCAGCGACGATTGACTCCGCTGCTGTCATATCCTGACTCGCAGAGTTTCCATCCTTCTGCAAGTCGCATCAGTCATCATGTCTCTCCTCCGCACGCTCCTCGGTCCCTCGACCGCTCTCCTCCGCCAATTTCTTCCCCGATCCTCCCTCGCCAACATCTCCCGACCCTTCTCGCAATTATCACGCCTAACGACCAATGGCCTTCGGACCCTCCGCTCCTCGAACACAGACACGACTCACATGCAGCTTGGCGCGGCCTCGGCCGTTAAGCAGCTCGAGCAGGTCCGTGGAATGAAGACAAGGTCGTCGGTTAAGCGGCTGTGTGATGGGTGCAAGGTACGTAATAAAAGGACATGAAGTCTGGCAGGGTCTACGGTTTCAGTTAGAATAAGATGGGTCAGATGGAGTGTATATGTGTATTGCGCTGACGGGAAATGTTCCTTGGATATATAGCCCGTGCGGAGAAAGAACCGGGTTTATATTATCTGGTGAGTTCCTACATCTTTCTTTCCATCCTTTTGCTTTGGGTTGAATGATTTCTAACAGGCTCTTTGCGTCTAGCTCGAAGAACCCGAAGCACAAGCAGCGCCAGGGGAAATAGACGCGGAAGGGAGAATGGAATGGAATGGAATAGAGAGGCCTGGCGGACACTCTGCTTTGTTTGTGGGGAGCTCCCCGGATAATACTCGCTCGCTCGCATACGGCAAGCAAGTCATTTCCAATTCGACTACTCGCATTTCTTTCTGGGACTGCACGGTTTTTACCTAGCTACGGTTCTGTGGGACTTGAGACCAACTGGGTTGGTTGCGGCGCATATGTTCTGTGATGAATGGATTATTTGCATGGATGCGTATATGTATATTATTAGATTTCCCCAATGTTATCTTCGCTTTCTGGTGGCTGGCTCGGTTGTGTTCGTGGATCTGGTGATCGGTGACCTTCTCCGCGGCGTTTGGCAGTTGTTATTAGGGTGAGGTAGGTAGGACGGAGTGTAGTGCGCTACGGTTGTGCAGGTAGTAATGAAGGAATTGTGCCGTATCCTTAAGAATACTTGGATGTGATCATTTCGTAGATCGTGATACATATAGCCAACATTGAGCTCGATTCCGGGAATAATAGTGCCAATTGTGATGTGCCCCTTACGACTGTAGAGGCTCACCCATTCCACCAAATGTAACGCTCTTGATGACAAGGAACTCCTCGATTCCATACTTGCTACCCTCGCGACCAAAGCCACTCTGCTTGACACCGCCGAATCTAAGGGGGAAAATGTTAGCATGCGTCTGGAAGATAGACGAACTTATACTTACGGCGACGCAACATCACTAATAAGACCTGTGTTAACGCCAACCATGCCGACTTCCAAAGCCTCCGCAACACGGAAGATCCGCTTGACGTTCCCGCTGAAGAAGTATCCAGCCAGACCGACTTCAGCCTTGTTGGCCAGCTCGACAACCTCCTTCTCACTCTCAAAGGGGAAGAGCCCAGCTACAGGGCCGAAAGTCTCCTCGGAGGCAATCCGCATATCCTTGCTCATTTCCGACAGGACTGTGAGATCGTAGAAGTTGGGACCCAGCTCTTGGAGTCGCTGTCCACCAGCAACAAGCTTGGCGCCCTTTGAGACGGCATCCTGGACGTGCTCGTCAACCTTGTCGATAGCACGGCCGTGGATGACTGGACCGTGGGTGACACCTTCCTGGAAGCCGGCACCGATCTTGAAATCTTTGACCTTTGCAATAAACCGCCTGACGAATTCATCGTAGACGCCCCTCTGCACATAGATGCGGTTTGCGCAGACGCAGGTTTGGCCTGAGCTGCGGAATTTGGAGGCAATCGCCCCCGCAACAGCGGCGTCAAGGTCGTCCACATCGTCGAAGACAATAAAGGGAGCGTTTCCTCCAAGCTCCCATGAAACCTTCTTGAGTGTGGATGCCGACTGTTTCATCAGAAGCTTCCCAACATTTGTTGAGCCAGTGAAAGACACCTTGCGGACTTCTGGGTGAGTAGTTATTGCTTCGCCGACTTCCGGGGTATTCTTCATGGCTGTGACAATGTTGACAACGCCCTTAGGGATACCCGCACGATGGGCTAGCTCTGCGAGAGCATTTGCAGTGAAGGGGGTCTCTCCAGGCGATTTCGTTACCACGGTACAGCCTGCCGCAAGAGCCGGTCCGATCTTTCGCGTGATCATAGCTGCCGGGAAGTTCCACGGTGTAATCAGACCGCAAACACCTACAGGCTGCTTGATAGTCATGACTCGGTTACCAGGTACGCTCGCTGGAATAGTGTCGCCGTAGATTCGCGGTGCCTCTTCGCTGAACCATTCAAAGAAGCTAGCGGCATAGTTAACTTCTCCTTTGGCATCTGCGAGCGGCTTTCCGTTCTCCCATGTGATCAAAGTGGCCAAATCTTCCGCGTTGTCCATCATAAGTTGATACCATCGTCGCAGCATGCGAGCCCGCTCACGGGCCAGAGTAGAACGGAACTTGGGAAAGGCCTCTGAGGCGGCCTGGATGGCTTTCTGTGTGTCTGCTGCGCTGAACTCGGGACATGTCCCAATGAGTTTCCCGGTAGCGGGATCTATAAGACAGGGATGACAATGCAGTCAGTAATTCGATCCGATCCGTCACTGGCAATCTTGTAAGCCAATCGACAGTAATCATACCGTGAACTTCGAACGTCTTCCCGGACTCTGCATCTACCCACTCGCCATTGACATAGGCCTTCTGAATGAATAGAGACTGGTCTTTCAGCTGGGAAGCCGACTGTTAGCCAGGGCTTATCCGCGCGAGGTTCATGAAGTTGTTGCTCACCTGAGGGACTGTATGCCCTGGCGTGTAGAGCCGTTGCGCGTGGATGGATGGAGGCATGGCGTAGGGATACCGTAGACGTGGTCTCAATAACTGCTTTGATAAAGGTCGAATGAATCTCTCCATCCTTATAAACCTCGGTTTCTAATTGAGAGATCGGTAAGAATGCCGAAAGGACCGCAGTGGAGGAGGGGCGGTTCGCTTTCACTTTCTCCGCTATCGATAGCGGGCTTGATCTAGACCAGCAAAACTTGAGCTATTCGAGTAGCACTTTCCGGGAGGCCAGGTATATTGATAAGCGGAAGATCAGAAAGCCGAAGCAATCAATCCAATTACCAATTTCAACCTGCTCGCGAGTACCAAGCTTCTTATATCAAGTTGGTTATCTTTTCTCCATTCATCCCCGTGAGGGGAGCTATAAGTCACGTGACAGTGCGTCATGATGAGATGAATCCTTGTACCGTCATTGGTGGAGTCTGCCGGAGCACATGCTACTTGTACTATGATTGGTTAACACAGCCGAGTCTTTTATCGGCGTTCTTTGCGATACTTCAGGTGGCTTAGTAAGGTAGTGTAGTGGGAGATTGTGCATTATAATAGGAACCGTCATGATATCAACTAGATCCCACAGTTTGTCGATTTGCATGATTTTATTCGGAACCATCAGAGTCGTATCCAGAACGCGTCTCGTTTCGCCTGTGCGATTTGCTATCTTTGAGATGGTAGCTTGGATGCATCACCTTGAGATGTTGATTCAGATTCCAGCGTCGGGAAAAGCCTTTCTCATGACGTCTGCAAGCCTTGAACGGACATACTAAAGGACTTTCTCTTTGCGTACTGTTGTCTTTGGAAGACGGTGCTTTATCGGCAGCCCCAAGATTAGCCTTGTTGGCCTGCGAAGTAGACCGTTTCCTAGTAGAAGCACCAAGGTATGACGGCAACGGACTTGCAAATGAGCGTGGAATAGACTCATCATTGTCAAGGTCTGCCGTACTGGCTCCCGTAGATATCCATTGAAGCACACTGGTCATGAATTCTTGGTCGGGGTATTGTGGTACTTCTGGCGGCTCCTTGTCCTCGCCGAACAGAGCAGAAAATCTTTGGATAGCGCGTTGAATTACTGCTGGTGGCAGACAGATCATGGAGGCTATGCCTACCACATCTTTCCAATCCGTCAAGCCTGTCTGGACGTTGCTGTGCGCGGAAACAGAGCGTAAGCGCGAGATCCTGGATCTTCGCTGGGGCTGCTGGGAAGGTCTCCGTAAGCGCTTGCGTCCTCTCGATTGACTCCTATCCGATGCTAATTTCGCCCAGTCCTGCCTGGAAGATGGGATAGCGATTTGGTGTTCGGCGTCTGAAGCGTCCTCTGTCTTATCATAACCGAAATATGCATCGCTCTTATCGGACACCAACGACGAGCTACGTGCACGCTTTCTGCCTCTTGATCCGGTTCTTCTCGAGCGACCATCCTCGGATTCTGATGACCCGTTGAAGCGGTCAAGAGCAATAAGTAACCGCTCGAACTGACTAATGACGTTGCGCGCAAGTGGCCGTAGTTTCCGTCTCGATTCATCCTCATCTACCTGGATGATTGGGCGTTGGACAAGCCGCATACTCTCTTGCTCACTTTCCCCCTCTAGGACCGAATTTCCGTCATCTTCATCCTCCTGGTCGCTCCCCAATCCGCCATCGGTGTCAGATTTTAGCCCGTCAGCGCCTGGGCGAGCAGGCGCTCTTCTGTTTATCGGCGAATCCCATATCCTAGAGCAAAACCTATCTTTTGCTGTCCTCATTAGAATCGCTACTATGCACTCTTCAAGTTCTGCGCTTGGCCGGGGATCTGGCTTCTTCATCCTGAAGGTCCACTTATCATCTTCTAACCGTCGAAGACGCTCATCCGGGCGAGGAGCCTCGTCGCTGAACATGGGCCATGCCATCCATTCTTCTAAAATCCTCAGTAAATCGCTTCCCTCCAATTCACTATCCTTTGTGTCGCCTTCAACCAGTCGTTCAGCTTCCTCTTTTTCTAGATTTGCAAACTCTTGTTTCTGTAACGCACACGCATTATACAGATGAGCTGCCAGGTCCCTCGCTCGGGTCTCCTCTAAAGACACCACGATCTCTCTGTCGGCTCGTGTGAGGTCCAGCCACAGGTCAGCGGGTCCATGAAATCTATTCGAGCGATACGGCGGCGGCGATGAAGAAACATCCACGTGGCCCCGAGTCCTTAATGTGCGCTGCACGTGTCTGTTGTCATCCTCCTTCGAGTAATCAGACGGCTCTGCTGGAGGGAGTACGTAGGCTGGATCGTCATCGGATTCGTCGTGTTCGGTGGTTAAAGCGGTGTTGGCACCGCCGAGTTCCGTATAACCTAGATCATCCTCCTCTGAATGCCCGTCCTGATCGAAATCATCCTGGCTAGTACCACCGAATATTGACCTATAAGGTTGTGCAGATGGAGGAACACTCGAGTGTCGGGATTGATCGTCCGAGTATAAGGACATGCCTCAGCAGTCAGTCGACAATGAGATTTAGAAAAGGTTCTTGCCGGAACCTTAAAGACGTAGGCGTACGCGATACAGTATGCATCACATGGAGTAGAAGGTAAAGCCGCCCAGCGTTATCAGGCCGGAGCTGCAACCGAGAGACGTTGCAGGGAGGAGGAGCGTTGCACAGTCTCAAGAAAGACAGTAATATGTAGCACCCACGCGAACGTCTTCCGCGGTTGAATCCGGGGTTGCGGTGTCGAGGATGCTGTAATACTGCATAAGAAATTGGCGGGTTATAAATGCTCATGGATGTTGGCACCGCGGACCTTTAACATATTTTTTGATCACGATAAGATAAGCATCAGTGCTTATCCTGCTGTCGACAGAGTCACGTGAAGTTATACTGGCTTTTGCCAGCCGGCGAAGTCTAATTATTCCAGACACTGTGTATATGTAGATAGCTCAAGCGGTTGCAAAGGATAAACATAGCAGATACTGCTCTCTATGCAGAGTTTGTGGACTATAGGGTCTAAAAATAAGGTATGAAGAATCAAAATGCGCCTGAACTACCGACACGTTTCCAGATCGATCAATGGATATCCTTGTATCAAAGACAGATGACAACTTTTCATTCCTCCCAGTTTATTTTTCAGCACCCTTCTCAAGCTTTCTCCGCTTCGACCGCAGCTTGGCCGACTCTTCAGCCTGCTTCTTGTTGGAGTACATCATCTTCTCCAGCAACTTCCGCTTCTTTCTGCTCATCATCATCTTCTGTCTCTCGAGTTCCTCTTCCTCCTGGCGCTTCTTGGAAGCAATCTTCTTCGCCTGGGACTTCTTCTTGGTCTCTGATGCATCAGCGCCGCTCGAGAAGGGAAGGCCAGCGGCCTCCGCCTCTAATTCCTTCTGATGCTGAGTTCGGGCAGCCTCTTCCTCGTCTTCCGACTCAGAGCCGGCATCCTCGTCTTCGAAGCCTGCGAAGTCGTTCTCCTCCTCTTCTTCACTCTCACTCTCATCGTCATCGGTACCGGCGACATCCATCCCGCCGTCAACAGACTCATCCTCGGAGTCCTCCTCATCCTCGGATTCGTTGGCCTCGGCGGTGGCTGGTTTTTCCTCGGTAGCGTCCTCCATCTCTTCATTGCTCTCCTCCTCGGCGAGTTCGGCTTCGCCTTCTTCTTCCTGCTCCGCCAAGCTGGCACGAGGATCGTAGGCGCCCTTCTTAGGCTTGACCCAAGGGCTGAGATGGGGAGGTAGAGTGGCGCCAGGTGCGTAGAGGTCAGGGCGGAGAAGTTTCCCTTCATTGATGCAGTCCCAAACCCATTGAGGTTGGACATACGTGCGACCGGGAATGCGAGTACCAGGTCTCACCTTCTGCACAGCACAGTTACCTTCGGCCGCAGCCGGAATAGCAGGTAGAGAGGACTCGGGCAGCGAAGGACGATCCACGATCTGATGGGTGATACGGGGATCAGCCTCGTTATGTGTGAAAGCTCCGTCACCGAGGACAGTATCCCAGCCGATACGCTTGCAACCGAAGGCACGAAGGATGAATTCGATAGGCGCTTTAGGAGCTTCTCGCGAAATGTAAAAGATGAACGGGGAGAAAAGCGAGCCGGCCTGATCGCCACTCAAGTCTGGCTGAGGAAGGGTATCGGCTTCGGGAGCAGCAGGCTCAAACTTGTCTATCGCGTCGGTTGCCTCTTCGGTCGTCTCGGTGACTTGTTCGCCGGAGGCCTCATCCAACTTGGAGCTCTTGATCACCTTATCAACTTTTTCCTGGACTTCACGGGAGACTTCCTGGTTGGCAGTGTTGTTCGACGACTTGCTACCCGCTTCAATGGCCTTCGGAGCGTCTCCAACTGAGCGTCCTTCCAAAGTGAAGGCCGCTAATTCCGCTCCATTCTCGTCACTTCGGGTGTCGAACTTCGGAGGGTATCTCAACCCAATCGAGGAATACAGTCGGAAGTTGACGAAGCCTAGAAGAGTAGTGTAGAACTCGACGAATGTGGCCATGATGCGGTAATCCACATCGCCATGAACTCGCTGCACGAACCGGTAGGGGACCAGCCACATGATATCTTGACCTTGGATTGTCGCCTGGTAGTAGATACCCTTGATCGATAGAAACGATTTGCGAAGAGAGTTGGTTGTGATCAGGTAGTGTTGAAATTCGTGGCAAAGACGTTGGCAGAGCGCGATAGTCTTCGGCGGAACATTCTTGTCTGATGGAAGATTTGCGAAAAGAAACAGAAGCGACAGAGCATCGTCGAGGTCTCTCAAAGCGTCAATAAATGTCGGGTAGCGCTCTTTGATAACATGGTCCAAAGTCAACTTCGGCGCATGATTTTTCTCCAGACGAGCGGCATCGCCAACTTCTCCACGGCCGAGGGATCGAGCAATCTTCTTGGCCAGCGCTTTCTGTTCGCGGAATTTCCTAAGCAGCGGCTCATGCAGGAGGTATTGGATATCCTTTGTGTAGTAGAAGGTCGTATTGGGAGTAGAGGACTTGGAGGCTTTCTTCTTATTCCGCGGCTCACGGGGATAAATGCCTGTCAGGTAACGACATCGTTAGCGTCGCTGCCGTACTTAAATTCTGTAACTAGGAAAATCAAACCTTTGAAGATACATAGTCGACGGAAGTCCGGCAGCGAAATCTGGAGTTTGCGCACCGCCTGCGTCCTGGTGATGTAGTTTTTGGCCTGGCCAGAGGTACCTATGAGACGGAAATTAGAATGGATTGTTTTCTAGTGTTTCGCATGAGCTGCCTACCCTTCTTCTTGATTTTTGCCATAATTGCGACTTGGGATGGTGGAATGGCAGGGGGATGAGGAGGCGAGTCTTTCGATCTCCCAAAAATTTGAACTTTTTTTCCGCTGAGAAAAAGCTCGAATGGTCCGTGCACTCAAGGCCGCGGAGGCTTGGCACGTGAGGACAATAATGGACAGGTGGAGAGCGCTGCCTTGAGGCTCCCCTCAACAGGGAATCGGGGTCCAGGACCATTTTTACATTGCTTTGTTCTGCCTCGGCCGTTGATTGAGGCCGTCATGCTTGTTGATCGCAGGAAGGCTGCTGTGTTCGGCGGCGCCCTAGCCCTGCGACTTGCGCTCTTGCTCCTATTTCCCTCCCTGCCTGACCTACTGACAGGCAGAGTGGAGGTGTCGACGCCAGTGACCAGCTTCAAGAGACGTGAGTTGCCATTGGAGGCCTCTATATTGGGATATGTCAATTAACCCAGTGATTATAGTACAAGAAGGTCTCTTCCTCTACAACCGCAACGTTTCGCCATACGACGGAGGCGTCTACCACCAAGTAAGACGCCGAGATCCAGGACCTTAGAAGCTCTGCTAACCCTCGACTACAAAAGGCACCGCTTCTGCTTCCGCTTTTCTCGCTATTACCGAACGCCCAGGAGTATCCCTTTCCGACGGCACTCTTTTACTCGCTCCTCGACTTGCTCAATGCGAACGCCCTGGTGACCATATCCGATTCTGCTCAGGCAGTATCGGGGAGGTTGTACTCGTCTACCAGGAAGGAGATAAAGTGGGACGGGGCGGTGGTTGCAGCATGGTATGAGAGCTGCCAGACATAAAGGGGAACCATTACACTAATGGCAGGCAGGTTCCTGTTTAGCCCGTTCACTATCGCGACCTGCCTTGGCCGGTCAACCGGGGTGCTCACCTCGACCGGCATTCTTTATGCTATCTCTGCGGCGATCCAGGGGAAAAGCCTCAATGCGATGTTCGCGCTAGGGCTTGCGTCGTATTTGTCAATATACCCCGCTCTTCTATTCATACCGCTCATCCTCCTTTGCTACGACAGACAGGCCCAGCTCAGCAATACCGCCCCCTCCACTGCCTTGTTCGCGGTAAAGCACTTTGTGGTCTTTCTCGTAAGCATCGCCGGGCTCCTTGGTGCCTCTATCCTGATTATTGGCGACTTCTCCACTCTCATCTCTGCAACATACGGCTTTCAATTGCTTGTTCCAGACCTGACCCCGAATATTGGTCTCTGGTGGTACTTCTTCATCGAGATCTTCGACTTCTTCCGAGACTTCTTCCTTGGCGTATTCTGGCTCCATTTAGCGGCCTACGCAGGCAGTCTATCTGTGCGGTTGCGTCGGCAACCTTTGTTTGTCCTCACCTCCCTGCTGGGAGTCTTCGCTGTCTTCAAGCCCTATCCGAGCATCGCAGATGCTTCGCTATACTTTGCTCTCCTCCCACTCTATCGACACATCTTCCCGTGTAAGTGGTCCTCACCAGCTTCTCATTCCCATTATCAAAAGGCCACTTTACCAACCGAACTAGTGATGCGCTACACTTTTTTCTCCGTCTCGGCTCTCCTCTACGCCTCATTACTAGGCCCAGCTTTCTACCACTTGTGGATCTACGCCGGGTCCGGAAACGCTAACTTCTTCTACGCAATCACCCTCGTGTGGAGTCTAGGACTCTCACTAATCATAGCAGACACGGTATTCGCTGCTCTCAGAGACGAATGGGAGCAAGAGAATCCCGAAGCGCGCGGCAAGACCGTCAAACAAGTGTAGATATACTCTCATTCAGAACCAGGCCCTCTTGTTATAGACAGCGGCTAGCGCAATCTTTTGGACATAATGCGATAGTCCGCCTCTTTCACAGTCCCATTCCGCAGTCTCTTCGGCCGCGGCGAACTCTCGTCTTCCGTATATCCCACCCTCTCATAGAACGCGATTGCCCGAGCATTTGACTTGAAAACCGTCAGCATCGCCTTCTCCAGCCCAATGCGCCGCCCCACCCGCTCGAATCGGCCCATCAACTCCTCCCCTAATCCCTGCCCCTGCACCCCCGGCATCAGGTGGATCTCATAGCAGTAAAGCACCTCATACCCATCTTCATACGTAACCATGAATTCAAGAAAACCCACAAACTCCCCAGAACTCCTTTCCCCGTCATTCTCTTCGTTAGCCGAGCCGGCACTCTCCGCGCGCCGCCGTAGGATCATATACTTCATATCCGGCAGCTTCATCTCCTTCCGTTTCCCGGAGGCCGACCAGCCCATACTAGAATCCTTGTATGCAGCCGAGGACGTCAGTTCAATCAAATCAAAACATTCATTCAGCTCCGCCGGCGGGATCGTCGCTGTTGTGTAGATGGAGACGGTGTACCCGGACGTGTATGTATTGGTATCGGTCTCGAATTCCGACGCAGCAGCGTCGGACGTGTCATTATCATTATTTTCCCCGATGCTACTTGTTTCGCCCTGCGCATCTGCATCTTTCTGCGCGCTTTGGTTCCGGCTTCTGGCCCTTTTTCTTCCCTTCTGGAAGCTCAACTCCGATGACGGAATGTATAGCGATATGAACTCCTCGAGACTTAAGGCGTTCGTGCGCTCTACTAGGGGGAGCGGCTTGCGTTTTTCTGGGAGATTTGGTTAGTCTGACTCCTATGCTTGGTTTGCTTGAAGTCCTAGTAGTCTCTGACGAGCTAGGTAGGATGGGCAGGGTGTTGATACTTGGGGGTTCGCTGGGAACGTGCTTCTGGATCGCCTTCTTTGCGGCATTCCAGGCTTTGCGCGTGGAGTCGCGCCGAATAGGTGGCATGGTTAGGTGGGTTGTCTCCAGATACTCTGAGTAAAATGAGGGCTGTACGGGGTCCGTGGATATATGGGCGTGCCTTGTGTAGTAGAAGATAATTATATGTGTACCTGCAGATAATATTATGTTGTTGAAGATGGTTGATGGAGGCGCAGTGGGTAACTGGTGTTTCCGCGTTCGCGTTGGAAATCCAGAGTATAGCTGGAGCCCAGTCCAGATCCAGAAGGTTACCGAAATAGATTTGTCGTCCGTACAGAGTTTCAGAAATTTATATACTACCATAGCTATCTACATGATTCAATTGATTATGATATTGCAGAAATATGATGGTTGCGAATGTCAAACTATGAATTTACGGGGTCCGACAAGTGTCTATTGCAATATATATAGATTTGCGGGTATTGGAGACCTGAAAAACATAATCATTGACCCTCAGATATATACGTAATTTTAACATCTACGCTGAATGAGAAAAGTCCAACAATTCCAAATCTAGGCGAGTTAAAGGCTTGACTTGCTTATTAGAGGCTCTGCTGGGTCGACTATAGAAATAGCCCTAGGTTCTCGGGCCTGGACACATGGCCATTCTACAATTGTCATATATATCGACCTAAGCAGCCTCCGCCCGTAATTTTGCAGCATGTTTCTCTGCCCGGCGCTCCGCTTCTTCAGCTCCCAACTCACCGAATACATCGATGCCCCAGCGGAATGGGTAATTATAGCGTTGGTTCCTGTCCAGCCTGTTCAAGGCCTGGAATTCAGAATCGGGAATGATGAAGTCTGAGGGCATTAGTTTGGTTGGCCAAAGCTTAAGGCTGACATAGAAGTGCCTACCCTGGAAGTTACTTTTGATGCGGGATGGCGTGACACTCTTTGGCAAGACTGCCGTACCACGCTGCACTGCCCATGAAATCAACACAGCAGCTGGGTCTTTGTCAAGGTCGTTGGCAATCTCTTGGACAATCGCATCGTCGACGACACTACTACGGTTAGTAATTACAGCACAAGCATGTCTGAAGGACGAAGAGAGCGGACATACCGAGGTGCACCATAGATATTGTTCCCCAGCGGGCTATAAGCCACCGTGAGGATGTTGTTATCCTTCGAGAACTGAGTAAGCTTGGGCTGCTGGAGGTATGGATGGGCTTCGATTTGGTTAACAGAGGGAGGAATCTCCGCCGTTTCGAGGAGCTCCTCGAGCTTCTCTTGGGTGAAGTTGCTGACGCCGATACTCCGGATCTTGCCTGCCTTGACGAGATTCTCCATCGCCTTCCATGTCTCAGAGATAGGAACGTCAGCCAAGCGGAAACGCTTTGTAACAGGGTCAATCGGAGTGAGGGTTTCGTTTGTATGTTCGAACGCGACGGGCCAGTGCATCTAAACCTTGTCAATGGAGTTTTCGCAACGAAGCCAAGCCCTGGCATACTAGATATAGGTCAACATAGTCTGTCTGGAGATCCTTCAGCGTCTTATCGAGCGCCTCTTCAACGTGTTCAGGGTGGTGGTGAGTGTTCCATAATTTACTGGTGATCTATTAAAGAGCATTGTCAGCTCTAGACAGCTGGTACGCTGCACAGGGTATGCGCACGAAGATCTGCTCTCGAGGAACCCCGGACTTCTTCCAGCCATTGCCGACTTCAGTCTCGTTCTGATAGCATGCGGCGGCGTCGATATGACGATATCCTTCGCGGAGGGCGGTTTCAACGGCATTCTCAACCTCATGAGGCTTGGAGAGCTACTGCTGTTAGCATCCGCTACTCAAGTCATGTTTCAACTCGTCAAACGCACCCAAGTGCCTAGACCGATTGCCGGGATTTTGTATCCCGAGTTGAGTTTGAAAGTGCGTCCGAGAGACATGATGTAGTTTTAACGGGGGTTGTGAGAAAGAACAAAGAGACGACGAACTGGGTATATAGAAAGAGGGGAAAAGCTACCTACCCCTCATCGACTGCACCCTGGAAGATCGCAGGAGCTCCGAGCATATGTCAGCTGTGATATAAATGGGCCATTGTAGTCACAGACAACGACAATCCCACCGTTTATTGCGTAATGGGCCACGCTTGTTATTTGCCCTGCTATTTTACCCTGTAAACATGTTTCCCAGTACCCGACAAGGTTTTAAGCTTGTTATTCCAATGTTTGACCGTGTTTACTTTGAAGGTCATAAGTCCCAATATATGAAGCTGTCTTCGGGAGCTTTCGCCCAATACCATTAGCGCTACACACAGAGCTGTGTCATCAGCTTGGATATGTCCCAGCGAAGCCCGAGGACCAGGGGCGGTTACGAGATTCCCAGAAAAGAGTAATCGTTCGTATAAGGCAGTCTAGGGAGCGCATTGTAAAGTTCAACTCTCGGTATCGGTTACTAAGTGGAATGGTCTCCAGCCTACCTGATTCCCTGATGGATGTAGGTGTATACAGCCAGTAGATACAGGGCATCAGTAAATAGCGGCGTATAAATTAGGTCACGGGATGGCTACGCACTTGGTGTGGCTGCCTCGCCGTAATTTTGATGAGGGCCCGAAAAAGAAAGTGGGCGGGACAGCGCTGTTGAGTCAGTGAATAATATCGCAGAAGTCCTGCTCCAGCTGCTGCCAACACCCTCTGCATTTCCTCCTCCTTCCGGTCTATGTACCGTGGTATAAAGTTATAATCATGGCGTCCGATATGACGAACCCCATCCTGGACGCTCTGTCCGCGTCCGATGCGCCCATTCTCTCCAGCGAAGCCTTCCCCTCCACCCCCTCACTGAACATCAAAAGTGCCCTCGATCGCCTCGCCTCAAGGCAAATGGTCGAATATGAAACAATTGACAAAGAGGTTGTGGTTCTGACAAAGGAAGGAGAAACAATCGTCGCCAATGGCAGTCACGAAGCTAAGGTCTTCCAGGCAGTTCTCGCTGCCATGGATGGGTTGAAGATCTCGGACTTGCCTGGAATTGTCGGCAAGGAGAATGCCCAAGTCGGACAGGGAAATGCTTTCAAGAGGGGCTGGATTAAGAAGGATAAGGATCTATTGCGGGCGGCCACCGACAGCATCGTCGACGAGACGCAGGCTCAACTACTGGACATCAAGAAGACTCAGACCGTGACGGACAAGAAAATCCTCACAGACTTGAAACGGCGGAAGCTTATCAACCTGCAGAAGGCGATCAGCTTCAAGATCTCCAAGGGTCCTAAATATGCCAGGGAATTCGTCAAGGAGGAAACAGATCTGACCTTCGAGATGCTGCAGAATGGTTCTTGGAAGACTGCCCATTTCAAGCCATACAACTTCAATGCCAAGGGTGCCGTTACTCCCTCTGGCGCCTTCCACCCCCTTAACAAAGTCCGCTCGGAGTTCCGGAGTATTTTCTTCGAGATGGGTTTCGAGGAGATGCCCACGAACCGCTTCGTGGAGACCGGCTTCTGGAACTTCGACGCCCTCTACGTACCTCAACAACACCCCGCTCGTGATCTCCAGGATACCTTCTACATCTCCGACCCAGTAAAGGCCGATCCCCCCCGCGAAGACCCCGAGAACGACCCTCATCGCCCCAAATCCGTGATTCAGCCCGGCGCGGCAGAGAAGAAGCTCGACTACAAAGAATACTGGGAAAATGTCCGTCAGGTCCACGAGAATGGCAAGTACGGATCGATCGGCTACCGCTACCCCTGGGACGCCGACGAGGCTCTGCGGCTCGTCCTTCGCACACACACCACTTCCGTATCCACCTACATGCTGCACAAGCTCGCAGCCAACCCACGGCCAGCGAGGTATTTCAGTATCGACCGTGTCTTCCGTAACGAGGCAGTCGATGCGACTCACTTGGCTGAGTTCCACCAAATCGAGGGTGTGATTGCTGACTTTGGCCTCACCCTTGGTGGACTCATCGGTTTCATGGAGGTCTTCTTCGCGAAGATGGGCATCCACCAGCTCCGCTTCAAGCCTGCCTACAACCCCTACACCGAGCCCAGTATGGAGATCTTCGGTTACCACGAGGGGCTTGGCAAGTGGGTGGAAATCGGAAACAGCGGCATGTTCCGGCCGGAGATGTTGGAGCCTATGGGTCTTCCCAAGGATATGAGAGTGTACGGATGGGGTCTGAGTCTTGAGAGACCGACCATGATCAAGTGAGTGCTGGCCTTTTGCTTTACTGTACGCTAAGCTGACTTTGTTTTCTTCCTAGGTACGGTGTGAGCAATATTCGAGAACTGCTGGGTCACAAGGTTGACCTCAACTTCATCGAGACGAATCCCGCGGTGAGATTAGAAAAAGATTAAACTAGACGCAAGAGGAATAAACAGGGACGTGCAGTCGAGAAATACCTCCTATCATGGTTGAACATAGACACTTCTGCAGAGAAACGAAAAAAATGAATCATGATATACCCATTCACCAGCTTACAGATATCAATATGCTATATAGCCGCGCATGCAAAACGCGTCCCTCTACCAAAGTACTCTGCGCAGTACATGCCATAGACCCCCATCACGGCCTAGAAAAGAAAATACGACATGTCCCACCCGTATCTGTGCCCCAGCGCACACCTCTGCAACAGTGGCTCTTCAGTAGGCGGGAGAAAAGTAATCTTCGGCAGAGTCATAGGAGTTTTACGGACGATTCTACCTCCTCGCTCATGAGAAAGGAGCAGATGTATGTTACGAGAACATTCAATCCAGTCCTCGGAGGAGAAGGGTATCGAGTGCCGAGTCTAGGTCCAGCAATAATCCCAGCTCCTCAGAATATCATGGGGCACATACACACAGCATTAGTAGCCAGACATCCTGACCATGAGAAGAGAGAAAAGAAAAGAAGGCAACATCCTGGAAAACGCGCAGAGAGAATATTGGAAAGAATATAGAGGACGGAAATGAAATGGCTTGATTGATTGACTTGATCGAAAAAGATTCCCTCAAGAAAAATTTTATTCCTTAGAAAAAAAAAACTGAATGAATCATCGTATCAGGCGTCGGGAATCAGTATCTATCACAAATACATGATCACCCATTTCATTCCTGTAATCAGTCGAAAGAACCAAAATTAGTTTCCTGTACACACTCCCAATTTCACCAAGTAGAAGATTTCCCAAACTTACCACGCTCCTTCATCCCGCATTCCATTTTTTTTCATCAGACGGATTTACCGCTGACGGCTGGCGGTCCACACGTTGCGGATGTAGCCGTCGCGCTGGGCGAGGCGGTTCAGCGAGTCGTCGCTCTCGCCGCGGGCACGGATAAAGCCGCACAGAGCATAGGTCTGGTTCTCGCCGGTGTAGCGGCCGTTCTCGTCGACCTTGCCGATGGAGATCTGGACGGAGGCGTGGTCGTTGGCCTTGATGATGCGGTTGGTGGCGCTGCACTTGCGGGGGACGTAGCTGTTCAAGAAAAACAAAGAGATGGTTAGTTGGGGATGGTTTGTCTGGAATTGGAATTGGAATTGCGCTGGTGTTCGCTCTCGCTTCTCAACACCCTCATCTTGGACTGAATTGAACCGAATCGAAGGGGGGTGTCGAAAGCGCGAGGGGAAAGCACGGCAGACACAGGTTGCGATATTGAAATCAAGATAAACTCATGACCGGATCATCTCCCTTTCCAGTCCCTCCCAAGACACGTTTCAATATCGCTGTCGCTGTCGCACCGTGCCGTGTCTGCCATGCCTCCCGATGGATCCAGGGTAATTGTGAAAGAGGTGTAACGTACAGATCGACGATTTCTCCCTTCTCGTTCTCCATTTTGGCGGTTTGTCTGTTTTGAGGTCGACGACGAACGGTGATTTAACGGAGGTGCGCTGCGGGTTGGACTGAACGGTCGTTGTCGAACTTTTGGCTTGCCGCGATTTCGGGTGCCGGTTGTGTGGGTCATGTGATTTTTGTCGAGGGCTAGTCCCATTAAGTTCCAGGGGACTCAGCCTGAGGCTACGTATTTGGCTTTTGTGGCCTTACACTTCAGGCAGTAAAGACAAGCAGATGAGGTATATTTACTGGCGATATAACATTTCAGAAGGGTGGAAGGCAACTTATATACGTCTAGTATGTATATAGATGGTATCTATTTTAAAGGCTACTCTTCCTTCCCGGGAAGAGATCCTTCTTCCAGGCGAGACTTAACTCACGAGCACCGCCGTTCTGGAAGCGTACCAGCACCACTCTTTCAGACTCTCCTCGACGAGCTGTTCCCTGCAGCTCTTGGCCAGGGTAGTCCAGTACCATGACCGCCCGCCCGTCGTCCACAAACTTGCCAACTTTTGGCGAGATGCACTTCTCTGTCCATGGTGGACTGCCGGACTGCACAAAATCGATGAGCTGCGATCGTCTCCGCTGCAGTTCTGCTGGCGAATCCGTCCGAGGCTCCTGATCTAGGAACTGTGAGGCTAAATTCAACAAGACGAATTGCGGCGGGAAAAGAATGATTTCCCCTTGTCCAGCTTTGCGAAGCCATTCTGATGCCGGCAAGAACTGGGCCTCGGCGATCTCCACACCCCCGTCGCTCGTGGGGATCTGGATTTCCTCGCGTTCACCCTCAGCGGGAATTTCGCTCAGCAGGGTCCTGTCCAAGTCTACTGGCAGTGGGAGAAAGTATAGGTACATCTGCGTGGTATAGCGCTTGGGAACGTTCGTTGGGGTGATCCACCGTGTGAAGGGAATCAGATTGTCTGTACACATCCGATCAGTAAGACTGGAAAGAGGCAATTGAGGACTGTTTCGGACCTATATCAGGCACCGCCGCAGAATTCTGTTTCTTCAGCCATTCTGCGAACGTGGTTTGCTTCTGATGAATCTCGCGTCGCCCCTTTTCGCGCTCCTCTTCTGCAACGGCGAGCATCTTCCCGGATGTCTGGTCTTTGGCAAGGAGAATGCCACTCTCCTCGAACAGCTCGCGAATCGCGCCATTCCGATACCAAGGCGCATCTTCATGTCTCTTTGGATCCCCAGGATCTGGGCATCGCCCGTCCTGGAGCGAGAGGTTCCCTCCGGGGAAGACGTGCGCGGATGCAAACGACGTGGACGTCTTCACGCGATGGAGGAGTAGGATTTCATTCTTTGGTGATATCAGCACGACACTGAGAGCATTAGCTGCTGCGCTTTGAAACCGCGACAAGTATAGCAACAGCACCGCCCCTGTAGGTATGAAACTCACCTTGAACTGGGCCTAGGCTCGGCTGGCGGCTTCTTCTGCTTCGGTGGCATTTTCCGGGATGTGGCCGATTGGGATTGCGAGGAAGACGAGCTCGTCCTTGAGAAACAGAATCTTGCGGCACAACAGAATGAAGACGAGGCTCGCAATATACTTGTAGAAGAAAGTAAGCTTACGGAGCCTCGGACAAGCTCCAATTGTTGGAGGATTAACCGGGCGGCTGAACGTGGAGGCACATGGGGAATCGAGCCCATACCTATCCTCCGCAATTATACAACCGAGGTGGGTTCAGGGAGAGTTTTTAAGAAATGAATGAAAGCACAGCAGGAACCATTGAACCATTGATCTCAATTCGTCACGTTTGGGAGGATCTAAGTTAGCCTGCGAGCCGAAGCGGAACCTCGGCCGGTCTACCCCGCGTTTTCAACCGTAGGTAGTAGGCTCAAAGGAGAGATCAGCTTCTTCAACGTCAGTGGAAGCACTTGGAAGCACCGATATTTGTATATCAAATTGGACAAGGGTCGCAAGTATAAGAAACCCCGCAATCTAGACCAACGGGATGCTGTAAGTGAAAAAGGGCTGGAGCAGGGAATCCTGAGGCAACACCATCAGGGCTGGCCCAGACCGGTCCCACTTTGGATCGACTTGTAAGGTAGGTAACCTTAGGTAAAGGTACGGTACACTGCACGGAAACTTAAGTTATACCAATTACTCTTGTTTTTCCCACTGGGCATCAGAGTCCAGAGTGGATTTCTTCTGGTCTTTAGTACATACCAACAGGACTCTATCATTTATCTGGATAAGCAGCAAAATACCGTGCATGGTCCTTCATCAATATAGTCTGCTACTTACTAGTAGTAAGCTGTCGTACCTACCTACAGGTTCCCCAGACACCAATTGATAAGGCATCTATTTCCGAGGGCGTGCTTCCAGGTTGCCTGGCCCCTAACGTCATAAACAGGAGATCATGGATGCAGTCCCGTTCCTATGTCCTTTGCACGATTCGGGTGAGAAGATCTTGATTGGCTGGGACTCGAACTCCGGCCACCCTCCGCTGCAGGTACTTAGGTTGTCGACGGGAGTTCCTGGCCGACTTCACTGCAGGGAGTTGCGTCCATCCATGGATCCATGTCGGAGCACGAGTCCGGTCAAGGTGTGTTTAGCATTGACCAATCCTGTTCCAGGCAGTGAAGCTGAACTGAGGTGGGTGCCTGTCAGACCTGAATACATGGACTGGACCAACCTTATGTACCTGGAAGCATCTTCCGTAAACCTACTTCTCAGGCACCAGAGCTCAGTCTTCGTGAAACACTACCTAGTAGACAACGTATACAGATCAAGTAGGCGTCACAAAGAGTCTCGATGGAATACTAGACTGGACTCGTCTGCTACTGAAAGAAGGACACTTCGAAAGCTGGAGATGTGGTCTCTGCACAACTGGTCAAGACGGGAGTCTCCACTGCAGATGTTGGCGGAGACTTGTCCGAGTGTTGTCATGTTGATTCAAGGTTTATATTCATGCCCAAGGTTTTCTTCACCAAGTCACAGTGAATACCGGACCTGATTCCCAGGAATTGAGAGAATTTAGGAATGAACCTTCCGGAACTTGGAACTTTCCTCACCCCAGGGTATTTATCCCCCGCCCCTCCCCTTCTGATTTCTCTTCCATCCATGCTTCTTGCATCTCTTTCCCATCACTACAAACTCCCCGAGCTCCTCTGGTGTTGACCTTCCAGAGACCTGCCTGCCTAGGCGGTTTTCATTGCCATTTTGGATGGAATCACCAGCCATGGGGCCTTGTGCCATTTTACAACACGGAACGATTTTGGTTGTTCTTCCTCCACCTTGGGTTGGATAGACCTTCCTGGGGACTTTGTTCCTGGAGGCCACTAACCCGGGGGTGGCTGCTCTTCCTCCCATTGTGGAATAGACCTGCCTGAGACTTCACGTCTCAGAGACCGAAATCCGGATGGTTGCATGAGCTTTGGACATCCTCCAACTTGGACTTTGAGCTTCCTGGAATACCGATTCAGTGGGCTGTTTTCCTGTGTCTTTGTCTTTTGGGACTGGTGTACTCCGTCCGGCTTGGTGTTTTTTGGTTCGTCAAGATCACTGTACCTTCCGGCTGGCTGTGGTCTGCTATAGGCGGCACAGTTCGGTACTAGGATGATGATTAAGAGATAGTAAGTAATCCCCTCTTTGAGAATCTTGCTTACTGACATGCAACAGCGTCAGTGTCTACTTAAACTCTCCTAGGGTGTTGGTTGTGGAGATCATCGAACCTTACGTATCCAGGTTAGATGTGCGGGTTACCGGTGGGTTTCTTTCTGTCCTACTTGACTTTGATCCCTACTAACATTCTGAATGTGGATAGTTCTTTTTGACTTGCATAAGTTCGCACTCCTGTCCGGGAATATCGCACTGTTGAGACGTTGAGGCTAGTGTTTGGGGGAGAAGCGGAGGGCATATACTACTAACCACCACAGGCCTAACGGCGGGACGGTTGGGATGGGTCTGTGGACATAGTACTATCCTAGCTTGGATTTCGATCTACTAGGAGACTCGTGAAATCCAGGCAGCCACAGCAGTGGCACTGTCTGAGAATCCTCTGCGGTCTCCCGGTGCTTGGGATCCAGCTCGAGCAGGGGGTACTGCGTCTTTCTTTAGGTTCTTCGTCGACAACACATCAACGCCCCGGTCGGGTGGAGGGACGGGCATGGGGCAACACCTTTCGACATATAGTGGGTTTCTAGCACCCATAAGTCCATGACAGCCTAACGTTTCTTTTAGGTTTTTGCACTCTGAGCGGCTTCAACAACTTTCAACAACTCAGGCCTTGGTAGGGTGGCAGGGTCGGGCCTGGGAATCAAACTTTGGACATTGTCTCTTCGAGATCACTGGATCTAGTCTCTTCTCAGGGACTTGAGAGGAGGCGGAATCTGAACACAGAACCCACTCCAGGCGAGCCAGCGCCAACTTTCTAATTTTTCCTTTTTCATATAGGGCACTTGAACAATACTTCAGGCCTTGGTAGGGTGGCAGGGCGGGCCTGGGATACTAGCAGTCTCCTTGTGAAGAATATGAGTGACCTTTCCATGTCTCCTTCATTAGTACAGATAGCTAATACCTTATACTCTGCCCGACATGGTGGCGTTCAACGTGCAACATGCACTTGCGAAGATTGTAAGTAACATGGCCCTTTCATTTCTTTCTTCTAGAGTACGGATGGCTGATGCTGTCCGGTCTTCACTGTCCGGTCTGGAGACATCGCGCGGAATTATGAACGTCATATTGGGTAGAAATGGACAAGGCAGGAGATAGTCAATTGCAATTGTACTTTTTCAATCATCGACTCCCCGAACAAACCTCTTCGTAGCTAATATCTCTCTCTATTTCAAACCTCTGTAAGCAAGCGAGTAAGATGAATTAACAGGAATCCTACCGACATCCCGGACCATACAAGCAAACAGTAACCTTAGTAGACCGCACTCCCATCTACTAGGTATTCATCGCAAACCCCTACTCAAGCCCAGTCCCATTAAACACCCTCCCGGCCTTAACCAATGCAATAACGGGGATAGAAACACTCCACGCCCACAACCCTGTCCGCAGATAACTCACAGCCTCCGACCGCGCCCCCATATACGTTGCCATATACAGCAGCCTGGCGCCAAGATACTCGAGAGAAAGAGTATTGAGTTCACGCGTCGGCAGTTTGGCTACGTTTCCGGCGATCTATTGACCTCAGTATTATTCAGCATGCTGTGGCCCAGATAGATGCAAGTATTGTGGGGTGCGGTGGGAAAAAGAGAAGCACAAACCATAGCAACGGCAAAAAGAGGCAGATTCTCCATCGCATTGAGATGTGCGCCTCGAGCCCTGGCAAGCTGCGTCCAGACCTTGTCTGGGATTCTCCCTTTGAGGGTTTTGAGATTCTCGCGGGGCCTGTTACGGGAGATAATGTCAATGTCAACGTTAATTCCAGAAGTTTGCTATTGGATATTAAGGTGAGTCGTGAGTTATCCTCGGATTGAGAGGAGCTGGGAGGGACGGGGACGGGGAGTATGGACGGAGGAGGTACAGACAGGATGTTACTGGCCAGGCCCTTGGCATTAGCCGTCATTTTCACAAAGTAGTAGCCGTGCGGAATCATTGCCAGGCCGTAGGCGGCGAGGATAGAGGGGATGGAGTAGTTGGTGGATGGTGTAGGTACGAGCGGTGTTGACATGGTTGGTTTGGTATAGTATAGTATAGTAAACTAGTTTTGGGCTGCTTTTGGTCCTCTTGGATCGGACAGTGAGAGATGATGAGGTGCTGAGCGGTTGTTCTTTTTTCTCTTCGTCCATTGCTGGAGTTGAGCGTTATTTATATATCATCATACGGGTGTCTCAGAGTGTAAGCGGAAGGGTAGGGTGTCCCGGCGCATAACGAGATGGCCGGGATATAGTCCTGGTCAAGCAGGTCGTCGTACGTCGTCTTCGCGGCTTGAACCGCTGCTAGGAAAGTACAGGGCTGGGTTCCCACAAATCAGCTGAAGCTCGTATTCGGAGATTGGCTACCTTCTCGTCAGCATTGATAATATTATGGTAGAAAGTTATGCTCTCAGAAAGAACCCCGCTAAATCTCGTATCAAGCCGTGGGGGAGGCTGAACTGCACCCATAACGTTATGCTTCGCTCTTGCGGGATCTAGACAACCACCATCATCCGTTGTTTTCCCTTCTCATGCAGTCTTCTTCCAAATCTGAACTGCGTCAGTCCAGTGGTATAGTCGATTTGGGGGAAGTTATTTAGTCGTCTGTCGTTATGCCGTCTAGACGCCACAAACGGGACTTGGTCGTCCCCGACATAACGGAAGATGCGGCGGAGCGCAAGAGAGTGCTGAATGTCCTGGCGCAGAGGCGATACAGTATGTTTGCTTTCACGATTCAGGATGCGAGGACATTGGTTTCAGGCTAAACAGCCGTGTTTCTAGGGAAGCGGAAGAGAGATCGTCTGCAGAGTCTCCAGGCGCAGGTTGAGAAGCAGAATCGGTCGACGGCCTCGGATCCCCAGACACCGGTTCACTTGACAGAGCCTTCGCAACCTCAACCTCAACTCTCCACCCAAGATGCAGACGTTCTTGAATCATCTGGGGTAATAAATGACCCGAATATCGAATCTGCTCTCGACTTCGCGGTCCCCGATATAGATATCGTCTCATCAGAGCTCTTTTCGCTCTTCTCAACACCGAACGCATCTGACCTGCAGGCATTTACCACCCCACAGATCCCGCCAGACCTGAATGGCCCCTTCGCCTATCTACAACCTGTACCAGCCATGCAGCCTCCCAGAGAATTGATCCCCGACTCCTCAACGACAGCGAGCAACCTCCTCGCCTGGTCAGACTCCATACCGTCTTCACACAACACATCCCCCTCCAGCACAAACGCGGACACAGGCACAGACACAGACACGGCTCTAACCCTCTCAGACCACCTCCAAACCAGCCAGTCCTCAACATTCACCTTCCCCGACGACCACATCCTCCAGATCCCCTCCCTGAGACTCCTCAACGCCGCAATGAAAGTCGCCCTCCGTCTCAATATCGCTCACCTCCTCTGGGACATGACAGCCACGAGCCCATTCTGTACGTCCCCAGCGGTAGCAGACTCAGAATCGGCGTCACCCTCATCTTCATCTTCCCTGTCATCCTCCTATGCCTCATCAACACCGCCTATCAAACAGATACAAACCCTAAAAATAGTAGACCTGCCTCCACACCTCCATCCGACCCTGACCCAACGCTCCATCCCGCATCACCCCGTCCTCGACATCCTTCCCTGGCCTGCCACCCGCGACAAGCTAATCCAGATCTTCAACCTCCCGGCTCCTCTCCGGCCTCGAGCGGCGCAAGATCCCCTCGGGAAACTCCGGTTGGTGTACGACATGGAAGACGAGAGCGGGGAGGGGATCAGGATCCACGGTGGGGACGTGTTTGAGCTGAGGAATTGGGAAATCGGGCAGGTGGTCTTTGAGAGGTGGTGGTGGGCTTTTGAAGGGGGCGTTGTGGAGGAATGTGACAGGGCTAGGAGGGGGAGGGGGGAAGGTGGGTTGGTTGTTACTTTGCTAGATGCGGATAAGGATAGTGGCTGACTTTGGGGTTCGGGAGTCGGTACTCCATCGACAACTTCAGGTGGATGGGTTAGGGTTGTTGGGCTGGAACAGAGTAATCAACTACTTACTAGTTATTGTGCTTATGGTAGGTGACGACAGGAATCGAAATAAGTATGAAGCCAAACAATTGTATTCCATTAAACTCCTAACTCATGCTGTACTTTTTATGTTCATGGAAAAACATATCGTCGTGGATTAATAATGTTCAAGGGTAAAACCAATCGTCAAGAAAACAAGAATATTACTACTACTCCGCTATTACCACTAAGAGTAGAGCTTCTTGTCGTAGCTGTGCAGGCCGTGCACGTTACCTTCAGCCATGGCGCTGGCGCTCCGCACCTCGAACCGGACGGTACCGTTGTTCACGCCATCGTGGAGCTCGCTGAGGCTCTTTGCACCGATATCCTGCAGGGAGTGCTGGACACCAGCCACGAGGTAAGGGATGAACTTGGTGACGGAGCCGCGGTCCAGGACGGATCCAGCAACACCTTGAGCAACGAGGACATTGCTCTTCTCGGAGAAGTAGCGGGCCGTTCCAGCGTTGCTGGCCTTGCTGTTCTTGCTGTTACCACCGGCCTTCTTGTCCTCCATGGCGGCGATACTACCCATGCCACGGTAGGCCTTGACGAGCTGGCCTTCGTTGCTGACAAAGTACTCACCGGGGGACTCGGTGGTACCGGCGAGCAGACCGCCCATCATGACGGTCGAGGCGCCCATGGCGAGACCCTTGACGATGTGGCCGACGTTCTGAATACCGCCGTCGGCGATACACGGGACGCCGAAGCGGGCGGCGAACTGGGAGACGCGGCGGACGGAGAGGGCCTGGGGACGGCCGACGGCCATGACCTCCTGCGTGATGCAGGCGCTGCCGCTGCCCATGCCAATTCTCAGGCCATCGACACCGGCGGCGATCAATGCGGCCGCTTGGTCACGAGTCACGACGTTTCCGCCGATGACGTCGATTTCAGGGTAGGTCTTCTTGATGTACTTGATCATCTCGATCTGGTACATGCTGTTTCCTTGGCTGCTGTCGAGGATGACGATGTCAAGGCCAGCCTCGACCAGGAGCTTGAGTCGGTGCTTGTCCTCCTCGCGGGTGCCGATGGCAGCGGCACAGATCAGTTGCTTGGAGGCAGGCAGCTTGGAAGCCAGAGGGTAGTGGAGGTTCTTCAACAAATCACTGCGAGACAGCAGGGAGACGAGGTTGCCATTCTCATCAACGATGGGCAGCTTGCCCTTCTTAGAACTACGGAGGACCTCGTTGGCCTCAGCCAAAGTGGTTCCTGCAGGGGCTGTGACCAGGTCGGTGGACATGATGGCAGTGACGGGCTCATCGAGGTTGTGGTGGAACTGGATGTCGCGAGTGGTAACCATACCAACAAGTTTTGAGCGCAGAGTGCCATTTTCTGTGACAAACAAGGCGTTAGAAAACACTGTTTTGCCAGCATGGATGAAGGAATGCAAAAAGGAATATCCAAGATATCAGATTATATCCGTTTCTCTACATTGCAACTCTCGTCGCTTCGGTGGAACGAAAGTTATAAGAGAAAAGATTGGGATCATCACGGAAAGAAGGAAACTGAAAAACGCAAGTGGTTGGAACTCACCAGTCACTGGGAAACCGCCGAATCCCCACTGCGCCTTCAAATCCTTGGCCTGACCGACAGTAGCCTCGGGAGAAAGCACAACAGGATCCAGAATGAAGCCGTTCTCGTAACGCTTGACCTTCCGGACCATCTCGGCCTGGTCTTCCGGAGCGCAGTTGTGGTGGATGACACCCAGACCACCCAAAAGTGCCATGTGGATGGCCATGTTGTGCTCGGTGACAGTGTCCATGGGGGAGGACAGAAGAGGAGCCTTCAGCGTGACACGCTTGGTGACCGGTGTGTCCAGAACGACATCCGAAGCAGGGAAACCTTGCCATCGAGTTCAGTTACTGAACATGAGTCACAAGTGTAGCACGCGGCTTACCGATGTATCCGGGCAGAATAAGGAAGTCATTGTACGTCAATGCGCCGTGCTTGTCCGAGTCAAGCAGGGTATCAATGTCAAGGCCATCCTTGGAGTACTCCTTCAGAACCTCGAGGGCCTTGGTGTGGTCCTGGAACTCGGCGTTCATGGCCCTTCCGAGCGAGTCACCGTTGGCAATCGGCATGATGAAGTAAAAAGAGATCTACGGTCTCTATCACGACTCGTAGATATGAATATATGATCAAAGAGAGTAATCAACAGACGACGATAGAAACGTTCTGTTGATGGAGAAGGTCTTCCTTTCCCAAAGAAAAGAAAGAAGAAAAAAAAAAGAGAAAAAAATCGGAGCAGATAAAAAAAGACTCGCAACCTTGGAAGCTCGGGTGCCACCATTCCGGAATCGGCGTAGCTTCAGTTCTTTTGATTCGCCAGTAGACGATTTTTGAGGCGGTCAGTCAAGGTGAAATCTGCTGACTAAATCTATTCCCACTACAATCGATTCAGATTTTCATGCCCAAGGTTGAACTGCGCTTGCCTGATATGTACACCAGGGCAGGTAGCCCAGGTACGTTAATGCTGCTAGTAAAGGCACTCTACAAAAGCTGTATCCGTTTTGCAACACAAAAAAGACGGGTGGTCGAATACATCCATGGTTGCTCCTCCCAGTGAAGGTCGGGAAATAATCCGATTTGACCTCGACTCTCCATGCCTTGATGCAGGTCGGTCCGCGGAGGACGTATCTCCTCGTGTGACAGACCCCAAGATCTGTACCAGTACTCCGTTCTATAAGTCTGTAGTGAAGTATTTGGAGGATTCATAGTTGTTTGAAGTAATAATGGATATACCAATTCAAGTATGCAGGCTGCTAGCCATGAGAGATGATACACGATGCATTATTATTTATTATTATCCACGATATACTACCGGAGGCATCGACACATACATTGATTAAGAGTCATGGAAAAGGGCTCGCACTCAATATAACAGCCATGGCTTCGCTGCCGCCAGAGCCTTCTCCCATCCATCTTCATTCTTCCATACGCTCATGCTCTCAACCTCGTCTCTGCCAAGCTTGAGACCGTTATAGAGGTGCTATACAAGATTAGCGTGTGAGAACTGGGTAGAGGAGCCCGCTATCTATTTTAACTGCGACTTACGGGAAATAAACCCTCCTCTGGCCGGGGCCCGCATACACGACCTTCAGGGTCTTCGAATCGGACGTCGTTGGCTACAGTTTCATAAGGGATCCTCAGCACATAGACAAGAGGCTCATGACTGAAAAAATATCTCAGAGTGTTTGGGACTTGAAATGCCGTTGACAGGTGCACGAATCCGGACTGTCGGTCGATCTCACTGACGGGAAGACGCTCTGGAATGGGCTGGTGCACAGGCACTGTGGAAGGAACAAGCTTGTATAGATAATTGGGTTGTTTCTTTTCCGTCATTTCGGTAAACTCGCAGTATTTAGGTAGATAGATTGAACGTCTTGAGTTATCGCATTCCAAGGTTGAAGACTGAAGATCATGGTGGCGCCAAGTCTCCGAGCTCCTTAATCATCCTGAAGAAACTTTCGAAAGTGCCTGGTTGGATCCGCTATCGATAAACATTATCAGATAAACTCAGACTATTAAAAGTTAAGATGAGGCCCCTTGATCAAAATGTTGACCGTGCGAAGATAACATCACAGTAATCTAGACATCCCTCTGCTGCTACTAATCAAATATGTTTATACTGCTAGGCACACACAGTAGGGACTGTTGTACACAACGTGACATCACGGGCATCCTCCATCATGATGCATGTGACAGGCCCCTCAAGGGACCATCCTATACGGAGTACCTACATAAGTACATAAACATACATGTCCCACTCTTCGATCGATCTTCGGAATTCATCGAAGTCAACTGCCTCTAGATTCCGATCTTGAAATTAGGGGTAAACAAAACAAATCGTGCATCTTGCCGGAACAGTCAATCAAATTGCTTGGAAAGGAGTGGCTGGGATCGGCGATAAAGTGACGCAGCCACCTCAGAGTGCGGAACCCAGCCACTCATGCCTGATTGGGAGATTTGTTTGTGGGAGGCTGGGGGATATCCATATTCATCCCGTCGCTTCCTCGTTTCCCCTCTCACTTACTACCTATCTACCTACTGGGCGGTGGTTTCCTCTTCCCTTCTGGATTTTATCATCCTCCGATTTAACAAAAAACCACGACATTGTTTTTTCTCCTCTTTGTTTTTCGGGATTTTTTGATTCGTTCTGGCTTTTCTTCCCTCCGTCTGCGGAACTACCTACCAAGGATCTGGACCTCTCTGCGGGACGGAGACAACCCGTTTCTATATCAACCGATCGCTCCAGCCTAGTGCCTCCCGTTGCCCGAGTGCTATGCAGCTACGCCCTTGATACGCATTCCAGTCAAGAAGCATCACTCCTCTATTGATACGTTTGCCCCATTCCGCTCACACGACACACCGCTTCGCTTCGCTGAAGCAGGCATGCGGCCCCTTGGTGTCCAGCATCGCTTTTCTCTGGTTATTACCGCATTCCTGTCCTCGGGACGATTCCAGTAACGGCAATGCATTCAGTACCGCTGCGGCGTGCGCAGGAGGACCTGCCGACACAACCATCGAGCCCTCTCCGCCATGGCTCAACCGCCTCAACAAACTCATCCATATACTCCATTTCGTCAACCTCTCATGCGCCCAGCCGCACCAGCACTGTCTCCTCAACTGCATCCATTGGATCAGTATCCGGTCTCGGACATAAACGGGGAAAGAGCGAGATGAGCACAACCGCCGTTCACCAAAAAATGGGCGGCGAAGCCTCCGGAAGGTCCAATGCGGGCGCAACGTACGAGAACGTTCGCCGTTCACTGCGCCCGCTTGGTCAAGCGCCAAACTCCTCTCCATCGACAAACAAGCACGCTGCGTTCCGCCATTCAAGAAGCCAGACAATCGATAACCCTCAGTACTGGAAAGAAAACCGACCTGAACCTGCAGAAGCTCGCCAAGGGCATGATCAAGAGATTGTGCCCTTGAAGGAAAGAGCATCGCCAAATATTATGCCAACTGCAGGGCCAAGCTCGCCCTCTCATGGCTCCCCTCAAGCGGCCCCCCTTGTCAAGTCTCAGCATTCCCACAGCTTATCCAGTCCGCCACCACTAACAGCAGCTCTTTCGGCCCCGGAGTTGGAGACGTTCCAAAAGTCCTCCACGGGCCATCTCCGCGCATTGTCCAAGCTCGCAAAATCAGGTGAAACAGGCGAATTCTCCATCAACACATTCACCCCTTCCGTCGTGGGATTACAAGGACGACGGCGCTTGAAAAGATCCGGCACAGTAGCCAGCAGATATACTTCCAAGGCAGTCCAAAGACCGACTGCGTCGGCCTGGACGGCTGGGAATTGGATGGAAAAGCAACGGCAGTTTTTGCAGGCATATGAATATCTCTGCCATATTGGCGAAGCCAAGGAATGGATTGAAGAAGTAATCCAACAACAAATCCCGCCCATTGTGCAACTTGAAGAAGCCTTGCGTGATGGAGTTACCCTCGCAGAGATCGTACAGGCCATGTACCCAAACCGGATTTTGCGGATCTTCCGGCACCCGCGATTGCAATACCGGCATTCCGACAATATAGCGCTATTCTTCCGATTCCTTGACGAAGTAGAACTACCAGAGCTTTTCAGATTTGAGCTTATTGATCTGTACGAGAAGAAGAACATTCCCAAAGTCATTCATTGCATCCACGCACTTTCATGGTTGCTCTTCAAGAAGGGGCTTGTTGATTTTCGAATGGGGAACCTCGTTGGTCAGCTGGAGTTTGAGCACCACGAACTTGAGCAGACCCAGAAGGGCCTGGACAAAGCTGGTGTTAGTATGCCCAGCTTTACTGGCATGGCGGCCAACTTTGGCGCCGAACCTGAGCCCGAGCCCGAATCTGAGGAGGATCGGATCCAACGAGAATTGCAAGAGAACGAGAACTCGATATCCGACTTTCAAGCTCAGATTAGGGGAGCGATGCTAAGGTTGAAGCTTGGCAACTTGATGAACGATCTGTGGGACTTTGAACCTTTACTCGTCGAGTTGCAATCCATGCTGCGGGGTGACTGGGCTAGGCAGGTCATTCAATATCGCATGGATATGCGAACCTTTGCCAGCCAGCTCCAAGCACTCTGTCGCGGCTTTCTGACGAGATACCGGCAGAAGAGCGCCAAACAGGATTACCAGGCTCTGGATAGTGACGTTCTACTGCTGCAGAGTGCTATACGGGGCTCCAAGGCTAGGGTTCAGGCGGATTACCTCCGAGTTCAGTTACGGAAACATGAATCGGGAATCAAGCAAATCCAGGCTGCCGTCAGGGGTGCGCTCCAGCGCAGAGCCGTCTACGACCTTTACGTCAACACCAGGGATGCGGACGATGAAGTTAAATACCTGCAGGCGGCGATTCGTGGCGCCCTATCGCGAGCACAAGTCTCGGAACAGTACGAGGCGACACGGTGTGTGGAGGAACATGTTGAAGGACTGCAAGCTGCTATACGCGGTGCATTACTTCGACAGCGCATGAGCGCCCAGCAGAGCGAGATTTCCCACGCCGAGAGTAATGCCGAGATTGTGCAAGCAGCAATCCGGGGAATGCTAGTCCGTCAGGATATTGCTCACACATATTCCCTACTCAGTGCAGAGACACCATCTGTGATGTTGATCCAGGCGCAGGCTAGAGCTTTGGCTGTCAGAAATTCTCAGTCAGCACTTAGGGAGTCTCTTGGTAAGGAAGAGCAGCAATTCGTCACCCTACAATCTGTAGTTCGAGGCCGCGTCCTGAGAAATGAGCTTTCTTGTCTCCGAGAAGAACTAGCGCAGCACCTTGCCTCGTTCATTGAGCTTCAAAGCGCAGCCCGTGCTAAGGCTGTAAGGTCTTTCCTGGAGGCTCAAAGGGAGTCCCTGATGAAAGAGAATGAGTCCGTCCTTCAGGTTCAATCCACGGCTCGTGGCGTCATTCTGAGGAAGCGCTTGGAAGGTGATGCTGCGGCATTGAAACGACAAGAGCCCGTCATCACCGAGCTTCAAGCGCTCGGTCGTGCAGCTATTCTACGAATTCAGGTTGGCGGAATTCTTGAGGAGCTGGACGAGTGTCACGACGAGGTCAGCCAACTGCAAGCACATATTAGGGCCATGCTTGTTCGGGTCGATGTTGGTCAAACCTTAGCCGAGCTCGCAGCCGAAGAAGACGTCATCGCTGACTTCCAATCTTACATCCGGGGTTACCTTGTTAGAGAAAAGTTCGAGAAGAGGCGCCAATACTATCAGGAGAATATGGAGAAAGTCATCAAGGCGCAAAGTGTTGTACGAGGCAGAATCCAGGGTCAGGCTTACAAGAGTCTTACAAGCGGCAAAAACCCTCCCGTTGGAACCGTGAAGGGATTTGTTCACCTCCTCAATGACAGCGAATTCGACTTCGACGAAGAGATAGAGTCCGAGCGGGCGAGGAAACAGGTTGTACAACAGGTCCGACAGAACGAGCTGGCTGAACAATATATCAGCCAACTTGACATCAAGATTGCGCTTCTGGTGAAGAACAAAATTACCCTGGACGAAGTCGTCAAACACCAGAAGCATTTCGGCGGCCACGTGGGGAATCTCTTGTCCAACACTGAGATATCCTCGAAGGATCCATTCGACCTGAAGGCCTTGAATAAAACATCAAGAAGGAAATTGGAGCATTATCAAGTATTCTTCTTCCTGCTGCAGACACAGTCTCAATACCTCGCCAGGCTGTTCCGACGCCTACGGGAGGTCAATACTCCAGAGAAGGAGTATGAGCGAATCCGGCATTTAATGATGGGTCTCTTTGGATACTCCCAGAAAAGACGTGAGGAGTATTACCTCATCAAACTGCTGGCTCGTTCAGCACGGGAAGAAATCGAGAGTTTCTCTTCCCTTCCCGAATACCTCCGCTGCAATTCCTTCTGGAACAAGCTGTTTGCCTCGTACATCAAATCTCCTCGTGACCGGAAGTTCATGCGCGACGTTCTTAGTACTACTGTGAGGGATAATGTTATAGAAAACCCTGAACTGGACCTTGAAAGTGACCCCATGCAAATTTACCGCTCTTCTATCAACAACGAAGAACTACGGACCGGGAAGCGCAGCAGGCGTCGACCCAACATTCCCAAGGAAGAAGCCATTCGTGATCCGGAAACAAGAGCCACTTTTATTCAGCATCTGCAAGATCTTCGGGATATCGCTGATCAATACTTTTCTGCGCTGGAAGCCCTCCTCTATCGCATGCCTTTTGGGATTCGATATATAGCCAAACAGATGTATGAGAGCTTGCTCTCCCAATTCTCCAAGGAAGATCCAGGGCTTATCCTCCAGACAGTTGGCCACTGGGTTTGGAAGAATTATTTCCAGCCGGCCGTTGTGGAACCTGAGAAGTACGGAGTTGTAGACCGGGGTCTCACTCAGGAACAGAGGCGCAATCTATCGGAAATCGCCAAAGTGATTGCCCAGGTATCGTCAGGAAGGCTCTTTGGTGCGGAGAACGTGTATCTTCAGCCCCTGAACACGTACATTGCAGACTCCATTCAACGATTGGGGCACATCTGGGGTGACAGTGAGTGCAAATTGACCCTAGACAGCTTGATATGATACTGACTATGTAACAGTGATTTCAGTCCAGGACGCCGAAACGTATTTTGACATTGATGAATTCAACGACCTTTATGCGAAAACGAAGCCCACTCTATACATCAAGATGTCCGATATCTTTTCGATTCACCAGCTTGTGGCCTCCAATATCCAATATACTTGCTCCAGCCCAGATGACATTCTAAAAGAAGTTGTGCGCGACCTGGGCAATGTCAAATCGAATGAGAACGAGTTGATGAGTGTCAATTCTTCCGAGATCAACTTGACTTTAAACCCCAAACTTGCACAAGTTGAAGGTAAGAGACAACGGCTTTTGTCTTTCTGGCATGTGTACTAATCAACCACTACTAGATCCCGAGGGCGACATTAAGGCCCTGTTCATGGAAACGAAAAGATGCGTGCTTTATATTATTCGGGTTCAGTCTGGTGCCAATCTCATGGAGATCATGGTAACGCCGCCCACTGAGGAGGATGAAGAAAAATGGATGACATTTGTCCGAGATGAGTTGAGCGCCAACAACACGCGGCGAAGCGCATACTCCGAGGCCAATAGCATGGTGGATATTGCCTCTATGAGCTACTCCGAACTGAAGCGTACGGCGCTGGAAAACATCCTGCAGCTTGAACAGGCGGGCAAGATTAGCCGACACAATCACTACCAGGACCTGTTGAATGCCATTGCTATTGATATTCGGACCAAACACCGCCGAAGAATTCAACGCCAGCGCGAACTGGAAAGCGCTCACTTGACGCTTGCGCGCCTCAACGACCAGGCTATCTGGCTAGACCAGCAGCTTAAGACATACAATGACTACATTGAACAGGCAATGATGACGTTGCAAAACAAGAAGGGCAAGAAGAGATTTCTCATGCCCTTCACCAAACAGTGGGACCACCAACGTGAACTCCAGAAAACCGGCAAAGTGTTCAAGTTTGGGTCATACAAGTATTCGGCCAGGAATCTGGCAGAGAAGGGAGTACTGGTTTACTGGAAGGGCTACTCTGAGCGTCAATGGGATCGAGTCGACTTGACCATTTCAAGTAACGAAGTCGGCGTCTTTACGCTTGACGGCAGCAGTGGTCCCATGATGATCCCCGGAGCTAATGCCCAGGTGCCCTTGGATGACTTGCTACAGGCACAGTTCAACAACATACAATTCCTGGATTTCTTCGACGGACAGCTGCGGGTCAACGTCAACCTATTTCTGCATCTGATTATGAGGAAATTCTATAATGAATAAACGCCCCTGGTGCTTGGACGAGTCTTTTGGGAGGGTTTTGTCTTTCAATGTTTCTGATTCTCTGTTCGCTTCTCCGCATTTTGTCTTTTTATGATATCCCTCCTCCCTTTACTCTCTCATGGCATGTGTTTCCTATGACAAAAGCACACTCTACCTACACGGGGGCTCGAACAGCGAGGGCTCTCTTATCTTCTGCTATATTTTATTTGCTGGACTTTCTAGCGACCATTTCTTTTTGGCTTGATTACATTCTCCGGTGCTGGCCATGAAGTTGCTTTGATATGATTACCCCTTTTACCTTCACTGTGACGAATTGAACGAATCAATGTATGTATGTGTGGATGTATCAGCTAAGAAATGGCATCTTAATGATACGCACTGGAAGGCATTGAAGCTGTAGTTCAGGGGTGCCCGCCACGTGACGTTGGATGGAGCCCGACGGGGGTTTGCCAGCTGGAATCGATCTTGGGAAGACAATCATCGCCTTGCCCTCCCATCGAGGCTCGTTTCTGCTCCCGCTTCATTTCTTGCTCTGTACCTTTGAGAGCTTTCTTTTAATTCAACTGATTTTTCGCGCGAATAGTCTCTTATTAACAGCGGTACACCATGGACTTCGATTCTCTCAAGAACCAGGTCAGCAACCTGACCTTGTATGATCTCAAGGCGGGCGTGCGCAAGGTCCAGAATGGTAAGCCGCAACGTTCGAAAGCAAACGTTCCAGTTGATGGCCTATATACTTGAGACTCATACTAACTTCCATGATTCTACAGCCGTCATGAATTACACTGAAATGGAGGCCAAGGTTCGTGATCGCTCTCCCGCCCATCCCCGTGCGACGCCGGAAACGTTCCGCAAGTTCGACCGTGGGGATACTGTTATGGTACCGACCACTCATACCTGCTAGGTCCGAGAAGCTACAAACAATGAGCCCTGGGGTGCTTCGACGACATTAATGCAGGAAATTGCGACAGGAACTCATAGCTAGTGAGTTGTCTTGACTCTCCCCTGCCTGGTCGTGTCGCATCGGATCAAGGGGACTATTACTGATCGGCTGCTATCTGCGATTTGCAAGTCAATTACTCAATGAGATTATGCCTATGATCTACAAACGATTTACAGACAAGACGGCGGAAGAATGGCGGCAAATCTACAAGGTACGGATCATCGAACCATTGTGCCTCGACCCCTGCTAACGAGACTTGGTTCCGTCGGATATAGGGCCTTCAACTTTTAGAGTTCCTTATCAAGAACGGATCGGAGCGTGTCGTCGACGATGCAAGATCCCACCTGTCCCTTCTTCGTATGCTTCGCCAGTTCCACTACATCGACCCCAATGGCAAGGATCAGGGAATCAACGTGCGCAACCGGGCGCAGGAATTGGTCAAGCTTCTGGGTGATGTCGAGTTGATTCGCGCGGAAAGAAAGAAGGCTAGAGCGAACCGCAACAAATTCCGTGGGTTTGAGGGTGGTTCCGGGATTGGGGGTGGAATGGGGAGTGGGATAGGGAGCTCAGCCGGCCGTTATGGAGGCTTTGGCAGCGATAGCCTTTCCTTTGGAGGTTATAGCGGAGGTGTCTACGGTGACGGCGGTGGATTTGGAGGGCAAAGTGAAGACTATGAGGACACCGGCCGACGAGCCAACCGGTTTGAAGAGTACGACGAGTACGATGAGGCAGATGCAGTCCCGACCAGACGACAACTGGCCAGCCCTCCCCGTACACAACGAGAAGCACATAAACCCGAGCCTCCAAAAGCGCCCGAGCCTGATCTTGTTGACTTACTTGAGGATGATGGCACCCCTGCTGCTGCACCAGCGCCTGCTTTGGCGACCTCCTCCGTTGCCGCTGGAAAGCAGCCTGCGGGCAGCAATGGACTCACCATGCTAGATCCGACACCGGCCGACGACGATGACGACTTTGATGATTTCCAGTCGGCACCGCAGGCAGCGCCGCCGTCTAACACATTCAGCATTCCTCCGCCAGCCTCGACTGTCAGCACTACCTCGAGCACCCAATTTGCTGCCCCTCGGCCCGTGTCTGGAACACAGGGATCGAATCTGGATGGTGTTGTTGGACTTACCTCCATGACTCCGACGCCGACGTCGAGTGGTCTCAGCTCGCCAGCCTTTTCAGCGCAGAGCTCGAAGCCCGCTGCGCAGTCGAAGCCGACCGGATACCAAGCGGCGACCCCGAACTACTTCACGTCCGTTCCGGTTGTGACCCAGCAAACGCCTTCCGCGCCCTCGGCGGGCCACCGGCCAGGTATGGCATCCACATCGTCGTTCACATCCGCTACCAGCGCGAGCACTCCATCTCTAGGAAGCAAGCCTGCAGCGTCGAAAGGCTCCGGTGATGCCTTTGGGTCGTTGTGGTCGACCGCTAGCGCGAGCGCAGGGCTGCAGAAGTCTTCGTCCACTGCCAGCAAAGGCCCTAACCTGGCGAGCATGGCCAAGGAGAAGGCAAGCGCAGGCATCTGGGGAGCGCCGTCAGCATCCACCGTGGCTTCTCGGCCGCAACCCACTCAGCAAGGGGCAAAGACCGGTAGTTCGGGACTGGATGACCTGCTGGGCTAAATTCTCCGTTTTTTCAGTTGCATTCTACAGATTCTTGGGCAGTGATTCTTTTCTTTCTTTTTTCTTGCGCAAAAACCTTGATTCTGTATGTTGCAGGAATAAAACTTGCTTTGTCTATTATAGTCTCCGGACAATTCCATTCTTGGCCCTCGGCCTGTATTTCTTGGCGTCTGAGGGGCTTACTTCACGGTGCTTATTTCCACTACGTACTTACTCAGTTGTTATAAGTTACTCTATATACTCTCCTCCGTTGTATGACGCCGAGAGAGCGCCTAGCGCGCCGCTCCTCGTGTTGTAAACTCTACTGCCCTCTCTATCCTCAGGGGCTCGGATTTCCTCGCTCAAAGTCAACACCCAAAAGCGAAGATATGACTCTTGACTCGAGCGGGTAGAAATCATGCCTGTCATCGACTCATCATGTCATCTCATACGCCTCTCCGTCGACTAAAATACTCAGCCGCGCCGCCCACTGCTGCCAGTTATCCAACTGGGTTTGTCCAAGATCCCAAGACCTCGTATTTTTGCTGGTCGGAGACCGCAAGATCTGCATCGACTTACCCTTGACGGCATTGATTGACGCCCAAGGGCGGCTCGGTTCTGCATCTCTAACCCTCTGAATCTCTCAGGCTCTCACTACTCTCAGGCTGTCGAGGACTCTAGGCTAGGTGTCAGCGGACTCCCCCCCCTCCCCAAGTCCCTATGTTCGCCATTCCGGGGGCGTCGCATTGTCGAGTCATCGACATAATAATGATAAGCCGTCTTGGGTGGGAATGTTTGCAGGGCTGCCAATCATAATAAGAATAAGGAGAATATATTGTACGGAGCAGTTAAAATCAAGCCGCAGCAGTATATCCAGATCAAAGTCACCTGAGTTTTTTCTTTTTTTTGATTTTGCCTTTCCTTTCTATCCATTATTGAATACCCATCATCTATTACCATTACGCGACCCCTTTGATGAATCCATATCTGAAATATTAATAAAATATCCAAAAAACATGCGCCTCTTCAACCCCATCGACTCGTTCCTCACCCTAGACCGCCGCCAGTCAAACTATGGCTCCGAAAGCGTTTGCGCCGGCGGAGGTGTTGGCGCGGGCGAATGCACGGCGAACTCATCTTGTATGCTTCCCACCCTTGTGTACCTACCTATCTACCTGATAATCCATTGCATAGCCTTTGCAATTGAATCGTTTGAAAAGCGCCCAAACATTAACAAGTAAACCTACTCCCTTCTAAATACTATTCTAACTACTCACAGGCCCTGGGATCGTATATGTGGATCAATGCCTCCATAACCCTGGCGATGTGGTACGTCTCTCCCCATCCTTCTCATCGTTCATTTCCCATGTACGCAACAACAGAGACCATGACACTAATAAATAGTCTTGAAACAGTGCTGCCTCAAGATGAACTGCAATACCGCGCGCGGCAGCGGATTCTGCATGAATAAAGATAACCAGACTTGTTCCGGTGTGTTGGTTCCCGGGGACGGGGTATGTACTTTTCCGTCTTTCCTCTTCCCCTTTCTCTTCCCCTTCATACATTGTGCTGTCTTCCACGATACTGATAGATGGGGGTTTTCCCCATTATAAATAGCCCCCCTGGCCATGCGACGGACCGGATTATATCCTCTGCTGCGTGGAGTGGGAGAATATGATTAATGAGACCTCGACCTCGGATCTTCCTCCGTCGAGTTCGGAAACTGAATCGGAGACACCTACTACGACGATGACGACGACGAACTCATTGACCTCTACGAGCCCCGTGGCGACGGATGCCGGGTCGGATTCTGTATCTGATAGCCCAGACGGAGGTGGAGGAGGCGGTGGCGGTGGCCTCACAGCATCCCAAAAGGGCGGGATAGCAGGTGGTATCGTCGGAGCGGTTGTGGTGACTAGTGTTGTGTTTCTGGTTGTGTGGTTTTTGAGGAAGCGGCGGGGGAGGAAGGGGGAGCAGGTGGCGGATACGGATGAAGGTGGTGATTTGGGTGCTGGAGCTGGAGCTGGGACTGGGACTGGTAATGGAGCAGGAGGAGGAGTGGCGGCGGCGGCGGTGGGTAATGGGGAGATGACTATGCTGGCATCGAGGGAGAAGCTGGAGTTGGATGCGGCTGGGGGAACGGTGTTGCATGAGATGGAGACGCCTGGGGTAGGGAAAGTGGCTGGGGAAAGAGGATGGGGAGATGCAGGAGTGAATGTCAAGACAACGATGGCGGAGTTGCCTGGGTCGATGGCGGTTGCGGAGATGGGGGTTCCTGAAACCAGGCATGGGAAATGAGGCTGACATGAGGTGGTTTCCGAGTCCTTTCTTTCCTTTCCCCCTTC
>MU628440.1:0-157105 GCA_025688805.1 Aspergillus egyptiacus
CCCCCCCCCACACGAGTCACGGGCTTTTGCGATGCCGAAATTTGCGAGAGCGAAAGCCGTCGTCCGTCCTGATTATATATGCCTCCAACTTGTTCTGCCCTCAGGCCGTGCCCCTGCCCCTGTCCCTGTGCCCTTCTCCACGATCAATCCGAACACCGATCGCTTAATCCGAGATTTCGAGTCGACCGTCCCAATGGAGTCCCTTCTCCAGCAGTCTCGGGCTATGTGTCCGTTTCTCAAGCGCAGCTCGCCGACGACTCTGCGGTCTCTAGCCACGTCAACCCGCCCCAGCACCAGTCCTGGTGGTGGTACCATGTCCAATCTGCAGAAGCTGGCGCGCCGCTGCCCTGTCATGAGCAAGGCCCTCGCTGTCCAGAGTGCTCGCATGACCAGTGCTAAGCGGTTCACTTCCTCTGCAGCTGGTGTGGCTCATCCGACCAAGGCTATCCGGGCCTCCCCGGGCAAGAGAGCGTTGCACTCCACCACCGGCAATGGTGCCAACTTGAGCACCGAGTTTCACAAGGAGACCCAGCGAGGTATTTTCCTGCCTTCCTTTTTCTCTACCCGCTAGGTTGTCGAGTCTTGGAAGTACTGACAATGTTATTTCTCAGTTCACCCTGGATTTTCGAAGGCCGCTGCCAACCCTACCGTCGGACCCACCGCGACAGTGACTGGCCCTGCTCCCCGGGCTCCTGTGTCAGCGCCGTTCGATTATAACGCTTTCTACAACAACGAACTACAGAAGAAACACCAGGACAAGTCCTACCGCTATTTTAACAACATCAACCGTCTTGCTCAGGAGTTCCCCCGAGCCCACACCGCCTCCCAGGAGGAGAGAGTGACGGTATGGTGCTCGAACGATTATCTCGGAATGGGCCGCAACCCCGAGGTGCTATCGACCATGCACAAGACACTCGATACCTACGGAGCCGGCGCGGGAGGCACGCGAAACATCTCCGGCCACAACCAACATGCAGTTAAATTGGAGAATACCTTAGCAAAGCTTCATGGCAAAGAGGCCGCTCTGGTTTTCAGCTCGTGCTTCGTAGCCAACGATGCTACTCTGGCTACTCTGGGCAGCAAGATGCCCGATTGCGTTATCTTGTCTGATAGTCTCAACCACGCATCGATGATCCAGGGCATCCGCCATTCCGGCGCCAAAAAGATGGTCTTCAAACACAACGATCTCGTGGACCTCGAGACAAAACTGGCGTCTCTCCCTCTGAATGTTCCGAAGATTATTGCCTTCGAATCGGTGTACAGCATGTGTGGTTCCATTGCGCCGATTGAGCAGATACAGGATTTGGCGGACAAGTACGGGGCCATTACCTTCTTAGATGAGGTCCACGCCGTGGGTATGTATGGACCTCACGGCGCTGGAGTTGCAGAGCATCTCGACTACGAAGTGTATGCTTCTCAGGACGCCGCAAACCCTCTCAGCACGAAGGGAACCGTGATGGATCGGATCGATATCATCACCGGTACTTTGGGCAAAGCCTACGGATGTGTTGGCGGCTATATCGCTGGTTCCGCAGCAATGGTTGATACGATTCGTTCCTTGGCTCCCGGATTTATTTTCACCACTTCGCTTCCGCCAGCTACCATGGCCGGTGCAGATGCGGCTATTCAGTACCAAGCCCGCCACCAGCAGGATCGCATCTTGCAGCAGCTGCACACGCGTGCGGTCAAGCAGTCCTTCAAGGAGCTGGATATTCCTGTAATTCCCAACCCCTCCCACATCGTTCCTCTGCTTGTTGGCGACGCAGAACTCGCCAAACAGGCCTCCGATAAGCTTCTCGAAGAGCACGGCATCTACGTGCAAGCCATCAACTACCCGACAGTTCCGCGCGGTGAGGAACGCCTCCGAATTACACCTACCCCTGGCCATACCAAGGAACTCCGTGACCACCTCGTTCAGGCCGTCGACACTGTCTGGAAGGCTCTGGGAATCAAACGCACCAGCGACTGGAAGGCGATGGGCGGATTTGTTGGCGTCGGTGTGGAAGACGCCGAACTCAAGAACAAGCCAATGTGGTCGGACGAGCAGCTGAACTTGCGGCCCAGTGAGACCCTCGAGGCTGCCGTGGAACGTGAGTTCCACGCCGCAGCGGCCCCTCGCATGAAGGCCGGAAACACAATTGTCTCCTCCGTCGCCGAGTCTCCTACCGCTACCGCTATTCCAGTCGCAGCTGCCGCGTAAGCCGGTTCTCGCTGCAGTAAATAATACTTATTGGGACATGGTATATAGTACATAAATTGCTATATACTAGGACAGCCTTTTCTTCCCGTCCACTCCTTACATAACATCAGTGTTGCTTGATTAGTACGCCATACGTCCTCGGTTATTTACTTGATGGATGCTTCTAGGACCGGTCCATCACTTATCTTAGGTCCGCAATAAATGCAGTTTTCAAACGTGTTACAACTTCCACTCTCCCCTTTTGTGGTCATTTAGTTTTTGCCGTAGGAGTACCGGATTTGGGTCGGAAAAAATACTGTAGACTGGAACCTCTTTTACCGAGAATTCTTACGAGTTTTAGATCAATCTATCTATTCACAAATAATGTATAAAAGGAAAATGTACATCCACCAACGCCATCCATCACACAGCATCCTCACCCCTACTTCCCGTTCCAGCCTGCAAGATCTAAAGACAAAGAAAAGCTCACCTCCTACCACCCCGACTAACTTTAGGAAACTCGACCGGAATCCTCAAGCGCGCAACTCTCCTCGTGGCCGCCTCACTCTTCCCACCCGTGATGCCCCATTTAGCAAACTCCGTCTCACGGGGTTTATCAACCCTGCATCCCAACTCGCGGAACAACTGCAAAATGCCTGAATTATCCAGCTGTAGGTCATCGCGCAGATCAGACGGGTCTGTTGCCAGTTCATTGGGCGAGTTCCCGCCATTGGGCGTTGGCACGCCATCCCTAACAGGCACGGGCGGGATATGGAGGGACAAGGCGCAGATTGTTGCGCGGAGGAAAATGACATCGTTCTGGGAGAGGCTGGAACCCGAGGGTGCGAACTTGCGCCGGATGGCGTCGATAGTTGGGTCGGGGAGGGTGGGTGATGATGAGGAGGACTCGGATTTTGAACCGCCCGAGAGGACATTGCGGAGGTCGTCGCGGGCCGGGAGGCGCTTTGTTCCTGCTTTTCCTGGACGTAGTGAGCGCGCGAGTTCGAGGAGGACAAGGATGAAGCGGAGGATTTGGAGCTGGCTTGTGTTCCCGGATTCGACGACCGCGTCGACGCGGTTGGAGACGTAGCGGGAGGTTGTGGCCACCGTGAGGCCGTTGGAGATGGTGTCCTGCCAGTCCTTGATAGGGAGTTGGCGGAGGGTGGCTTTGCCGTTGGGGATGAGAGATTCGACAGTGTAGACCTCTGAGGGGTGTTTTGCATCGAGGTTTGCGGTTGGGAGAGGTTTGGCGGCTTGGACTTGGGCCTGTACGGCGGCGGTTTTTGATGCGAGGTCTGTGGCTGATTCGGCAGGCATGGAGCTGAGGAGGGCGGATTCGGCAGCGGTTGCGGCGCCGCTGGGGGCGTTGGAGAGTTGTGCATTTTCGGCCATCGACTGGGTTGCTTTGCGCGATTTCTTCGTACCGAAGGTGTAGGTGAGATCTGTCTTTTGTTCGCGCATGGTTCGCTGGATATATGCGTTAGTGTGGCTACTCGAGGTGTCTACACTGTGGAGAAGGGTAAGTACAATTTCCTCATCTTCACTTTCCTCTTCCTCTGCATCTTCCGCAGGAGCCGCCCTCCTCACTGCACCCCGAAGCGTAACCTTCCGGACCTCGACGAATTCCCAAGTCTTCTTCGAGGGATCCACAACGGCAACATAATGTTTCAACTGGGAATCGGCGTCGTCGTTGGATTCACGCCCCACAAAGTCCAGCTTGGGATGTTCCGAGGACTGGAGCAGCAATTCCGTCGAGGCGATGCCGTTGTTTCCGTTGGTGGTGTGAGAGTCCTCGTTGCGACCTTTCAGGTACGGGTCCAGGAGGATATTCGGTTGTGAGGTGACGCCGGGCGTGTGAACTATCACACTTTGTTAGAAAGCAAGTTATATAAAGTGCAGATCAGGGCTGAATGCATACTCAGCACCGGAGCGAGTTCGTTATCGTCCTTGATCAGGCTGGACTTCAGTGGAGGCAAGGTTTGCAGGTCCAGCGCAGGCTTCTTAGTAGGCCATTCATCGCGGTCTGAGGCGCGCTTGCGCTTCTTCTCAGCCTTATCGTGAGCCATGGCGTATATTGTGTTGGGAGGAATCCAAATAGCTAGTACCTACTGTTGAGCGTCAAGACTGCTTTCGAAAAAAAAAGCAGCTGGAGAAAAACGTGAAGGCGGTGAAACGGCGCTATCGGTCCTATCAAGGCGGAGAAAGAAAGCGATCCATCCCAGCGTCCCACAAGCGCACTTTTTATCTTGAACACTCGGATCTGCTGCGCTATCTGCTTCGACGGTCTACCTAATCTCGAGGATTAAGAGAATACTCTACAGTTTACTTCAGGATGATCAATGCAGTTGGGAACTTTTTGGTTTCGTATTCAGCATAAACTCTCAAGGACCTCTCCATGACCCGAAATCCTAGGTGCATCGACAGAAGTCAATGTCTAGAACCATGGGAGTAGAATTGACCAGTTCCCACATCAAACCCGAAAAGGATCCGTAGAATATGTTAAAATAGTACATAAAGAGAGGAACGTCTCCGTCTCTCCTTCCACTGATCCTTTCCAACCCCACTGAACACATGACCCTTCCCGAGGGTAACAGGTAACGTTATCATCACGTAACCCCACCACCTGATTTGAACACTATCGAAACCGTTGAACGGACCCGAGGGATTGGATGAAATCGATTCCGTTTCGTGAGAATGTAGGAAAAAATTCCAGTTGAACGGCGGATCCCGGAGTCGACAAAGATAAGAACAGGAGAGCATTTGTAGCGTAATCAGACCAGGTAGGCCTCATGGAAAGGGAAACGACGACCATAGAAGAATCATCATCGTCACGTCGTTACAAGAATTGTCGTGATCAGCGTTCAACGAGCTTAACATGAGAAGCTGAGATGGAGTGGGCGAGTAGTTTATTTGCTGTAGCGTGTTAGAATTGGATGCTTCGAGGCGCTGCGTTGATCGAGTGTTACTCACGATCTAGCTCTCATCTTTCTGCGCTTGCGCTTGAGACGACGAACGCGCTTCTTTCTCCACTTGGCTCTCATCTTCGTAGAGTGTCTAAGGCAGGTTAGACACTGTTATACACTGTGCAATGGGATTACTGGCTGGGATGGGAGCTGGTACTCACACTTCTGCGAGGATGAAAGATGGTTGGAAGAAGGATGGATACCGGGCACGGAAGAGCTACTTAAGGTTGTGTGCGTCGGAAACCCTAGTCAGGTGATAAATCATGTGACATGATCTCAGTTTACCGAGTGTAAACGTCAGTTCAACTCAACATCGAAAAAAAAAAAAAAAAAAAAAAAAAAAAAAAAAAAAAAAAAAAAAAAAAAAAAAAAAAAATAAAAGTAAAAATTAAGTAGTGCGCTCTATGCGTAATGGTATAACTTCATCATTATTATGTGCATTATCAATAATAAGAACTCATATCCTATTCATATCCGCTTATATAGCCTTCAACCCTAGCCCTAGCATGCGCTTCAACCATCCATATCGCTGCGCAGGTCCTCGCGACAGACGTACCTAGTAATTATAACGGAACCTCGTCGCCATGTCTCCCAAGAGCTCCTCATCTTCTTCAAGATAATTTGGGTCCCCGCTCGCCATAACTCTCTCCCTTTGTTTGTTCTGGCGCCACACTGCCAGAAAGTAGACAATGCAGCAAGTGCAAGAAAATGCAAGGAACGATACAGCAATGGAGAATCCGGGCTTGTAGAAAGCAGCCTCGTCTTTCTTAAGGAAAGAATAAGTGGCAATAATACCGCCAACTGAATGTACGTTAGCGGTGTTATACCCGTGCACGGGACTCGTCACATATGACTTACTGTTGCCAAAACCAACCTGCCAGGCAGTTCCAACACTGCGACGCCGATGGCCGCCCAGGTTCATCGCATACCAACAGACAACTACCGGCATCGAACTATAACACCCGGCTGTGACCAAGAATAGCGCTCCGTATTGGACGTTGTGGTTATCATGCACGTTGAGCAAAATCCCTAATCCAGCCATGGCAACCAACATGGGAATAATGGTGAACATGAAGCGGTGCTTCAGTTTGTCGGAGCAAAATGCGATAAACATGGAGAATGCGAACGCGCCCGCCCAAGGTGGGATCGAGTAAAGTTGCGTTTCGATTTCTTAAACCAGTCAGGAAGAGTCTAGCTAAAGCGGAACTTGTACACACCTCCGTAGCCATAAGATTTAATGATAGTCGGTGCGAAATAAGCATATCCTGGGACATGTCAACAACGTTTCCCTCTAAAGGGAAGTCATGAGACAAACCATAAGCAGGTACGATCTGTCCGAAGTACATCAGACCTCCAATAAAGATCTTGTCTTGAACCGAAGTTAGAATGGCGAGATCCTGTAGACCAGGAGGACACAACTTACAGTCCTTGAAGACAGCCAAGACGTCGCGCCAGCCCATATCAGCGTCTCTCCCTGCCTTTCCAGAGTCCTTCGCCAGCTTGGCTCTTATGTACACGCGCTCTTCCTCGGAAAGCCACTTCGCCTCCTCGGGGAAATCAGGGAGGAAGAAGAACAAGATGAAAGCGACCACGCAAGTGAGTAGTCCTTCAACGATGAAAACCCAACGCCATCCCGCGAGATTGCGAACGCCGTGCATCTTTCCAAGCCCACTGGCGAGCAAGCCGCCGAAAGCTCCGGCCAGCGTGGTAGAGCTGAAGAAGAAACTGAAGCGTTTCTGGGCCTCGCTGCGCTTGTACCACATTCCTAATAGATTGAAGCCTGAAAGCCCGTTAGTGCGCTTGCTCGTCTTGAGATGTGAGGAAGATGGCACTGACATCCAGGGAACATTCCGGTCTCGAACATTCCTAGATCATCGCGTTAGCCATAAGACCATTCAAGGACAAGAGGCGGAATTACCAAGAAACCAACGGGTAGTCATCAGTCCACCCCAGTTTGTCACCAACCCCTGGCAGACCGTGACAAGACCGAATGCGAACATACACAAGGACACTGCAACCATCAGAGCCGGTTGCATACTGGAGAGGGGGTCCCGGACATACACCAAACATGGGGCTTCAGTTTCTTGAGCAGAATATTGGAAGGTATCTCGAAAATGATGTAAGGGACGAAGAAAATAGTCAAAGCCGTGTTGTATTTCGTCCCATCCACGATATTTAGATCTCTCGTCATGCCCAGAACCGCCGCATTACTGATATTGACACTGGATTGGAAGCCACCGTTAGTCCCTCTTTGTGGGTTTGCGACAGCTTCATTCAGCGCACATACCGGTCTAGGAAAGCAAGCAAATACATGATACACAGGCAAGGAACAACGTGCCAATCGACCTTGGCCATGAGCCTGCGTTCAGTGGTCTTGGTGAGCAGTGGGAGGTCGATGGACTCCGGCGACTGCACCTGGGCCTCCTCGGCCTTCTCAGGCGAAATACTGCGAGTTTCTTCTGTGGGTTTGTCAATACATCAGCAAACTCCTGTATCTCAGAAGCAGTGGAATACATACCATTAACTCCCATCGTGTATGCGATGCGATCCGGGCTCACAGTCTGAGAGAGAGACAATGACTCAAGAGGCCAGGAAGAAAGCTATTTAACAAGGAAAACGAGGCCGGCGCTATCCAGTAGCACGAGGAGAGTTGGGGGAAGCCTGGCCGGTGTCGGCTGAAGGCCGAGCTCGGAGATGCAACCTTACGGAGGCAAGGAGCGAAGGAGCTAGCGGGGGTTTGCAAGCTAACAACTTCGCCAAAGGTGCTGGAGAGGGGAGAAAGAAGAGCGGGAGGGGAGAAGATAAAGAATGAGCAGGGAAGCACTTCCGTGATCATGCATGAATAATAAGCTCCGACTGGAAGCCAAAAATTCCGACATGATGCTGGGAGTTACTTTGCTTGGGAGCTGGGACTCCCTGCCCCGGGTGGCCGGTCATCTTTGATGATCAGAGTGTAAATAAAGGACGATCATTGAGATACAAAGTACACTAGTAGTCGAGCAAATCCACTTTACACCAAAGGAATGATCATCCGAATTGACTTCTGGCTATGTTTCCTTCCCAGTCGTTGACTGGCCTTGAAGTTTCGCCTCCTAACTTCCAAGAACCCAAGCTCCGAAACGGCAGAAAGCAAGCTTCACCTTCCCCAGCCTCCAAGGAAAAAGACCCTTCGGGTACTCGGCTTCCCCGCAACCTTGAGATGAGATATGGATCTCACGGGTATTACTAACCACCAGCGGCTCGAGACTCGAGACTGAGAGTCGGGCCCAGTAAGGTACCTGGTAGATAGATACTACATGGTACCTATATTACCATAGCAAATATTCTCGAAGGTCGAGGTCATTTCGGAATTCAGCCTGTGATGTACGGGTGGGGATTGTGTTGATTATTTTCAATTTCAACAGTGGCAAACATACCTAAGGCACTCCTCCTACCTACAGCAGTACGGGAAGTAGTATCAATTAATTCGTACTATTCTTACTGGCCAGAGGCCAGAGTCCCCCCGGCCGCAGGGATACTACCTTACTAAACCACGTACGGTGCCTATCCAAGTACTACTAGTTGATCGGGTATGGCCGGGGTTTACCCCGCCTACATCCATGATGGCAGCAGCCACTACGAAACAGAAACCTAATGTTAAGCAGACAATTAAACTTGGAACCTTAAAGGACGCCCTAGGCAGCCGATTAGAAAGCGATACATAACTATAATCCTCAAGCATTCACGGATCTTCATAAATCTCGTCATATATGGATGATAGATATATTACAGTCACCACCTGCCTGCAGTTTTTGACAGGCAGAAGTAGACAGTATCACAGTCATAATCCCTCAGTGCGGCTGTCTGGGATCGGAAGGTCTTTCACGACCCGCCCTACGCAGCCGGTCCATTGCTCGGTTGTTCTTCCACAGCTCTCCCCCAAGCTTTCTCCAAAGCACCATCGTCAGTATTCGCCGCTCTTGTTGTGCGCTCAGCCGGCATCTCATGCCCGGGCTCCTCATCCTTTCTGGGGACGATTACAGGAGAAGATGAGCCAGAACCTGGCGCCGGCGCCATCGCTCCAACAGAGTCGCTCCTCGAACTAGCGCCAAGAAGTTCAAAATCAAAGTTTGAACTGTATACCACCGCCGCAAACGCTTCCAACTCGCGAACTCCCTGGTCCATGGCAGTCACGTACAAATTTGGTGGGGAAGTTCCGTTCCCAATCACATGCGCTTGTCGAGCAAGGACGGCCAACACGTTGGCCAGCTTGGCCTTGAGCTCCGAGTCCTCCCTGTACGGGACGGCTGTAGCGATAGACGTAGAAGACTGTGGAGCTGTCACAGGACCGGCCGACTTAAATGCATCGATTTTGCACTGCTGGATCAACGTTTCAAAGCATTCATTATTTAGGAGCGTCTGCACACGGGTGAAAGTCGGGGAATCGATCAGATCTGCCGTCTCATCCAAGAGGTGTCGCAATGTTGATGCTGTTTGGGGGGTAGCGGGTTCGGTGACCCCGAGGACGCCCGATTCCTCCAGCAAACGTTCTTCCTCTTCTCGAGGGGGGAGTAAATAAGCTAGCCACTTCCGGTGTCTTTAGGTGCTGTCAGCAAGAGGCCCAATCACCAAAGGTGTGAGGAAACATACTTCCTATCTTCTTCGGTCTCGCCTTCCAATTTCTTCCGAACTTGCAGCGTCAATGCCGACAATTTGTCGAAAGAGATATCATCCCGGGGATTTAGTGAGCCGAAAACTTCTACAACCGCGGCTCGAACCTCCTCCATCAATTGCTTCCAGCCACGGTGAAGCAGCCACCAACTAAAGGCGAGATACCGTCGGTTGGTTTCGAAGTCATTCCCCAGCGTCTGGGTGAGGTCGTCATCATGGTCCTCCAACCTAATTGTCGAGGAGTCAGCGGGAGGCGTAGCAAGAGAGATCACGCTCGAAAGGTAGTTCCGACGGCCGAGGAGGTTAAGCTGAACGCGGGTAAAGATGGTCAACAGGGATAGGGTGTAGATGAGTGTGAAGGCGCGAGTAATAGCTGGATAGAGTCAGCTCTAGTGAAAAGAGTACTAGCAAGTGCAAATGAGTGACCTACAGGTAATCTTGACCTCGTTCCAAAGTTGAGTCTTGTTGCGTTTCGGCTGGGTCGGTGCATCTCCTTCGAGTGTTGATTCCCCTAACTGGCTGGTGCGTAGGAACGAATCGCTTGTTAAACTTTTCTGCTCGTCCTCAGGCTGACTTAGAGCTACAGAGCTCATGTCCGAGGCTGTTGTCGTTCCCTCTCCAGAATTGAGGCGGGCTAGCCGCTCTGCCCGTTTCTTTTGCAGCTCCTTCGTCAACTCCTCGACCGGAAGAGCCTCTAGGATATCTTCCGCCGCGGTCGGTAGTAAAGCTAGGACTGTGTATGTACAATCGGTCTGGTTCTGCTCGAATCGCCGCCGTAAACTGCGTGATGGGAAAGACGGTCAGCTTGGATTGACGAGCACGGGAGTAGTAGATCTCGCAGATAACAGAGGCAAGCCACTTACTTTTCCCGAGCAATACGATCGCTACTCATGCGTTCTCGAGCTTCGGAAATCTTGGATATCACATATTGCCCTGCGAGATAGCCGACTCCGATAACGCCTGTGCCAACTGCGATGGCTTTGCGATTGCGCCGAAACCAGCGCTTCGTAGCACTGATCATGGTGGAGCAAAGGGATCGATATCTAACTTAGGGAATTATTGAGTCAATGCAGTACATCGTACATGAAAACGCTCGGGGTATTATAGCAAAAAGAGAGTAAACTAATTCTAGACAAGGGAGGTCAAGAGAGGTTGGAAGACGAGGGCAGCTGGCAGCAACCGAGAACGACGGTCGGAGAAGGGTCAGCTCCAGGGTCGGCCTCGGCTAAACGATGCTGGCCTTATGATAAGGAAATGTGAACACCAATAGATGGTATGCAAACAATAATGACCAATTGCATACATCATCAAAAAATCCCTTAGGAGACGAATCACAGTATCATCTTCAACCAGAGTCTGTACCTAAGCTGTAGACTGTACCTGGAGTCTGAAGATGGCTTGTTGCTGGTAATACCTAGGTAGTACCCTACTTGTAGTACTTACTATGCTTAACTGAGGTCACGGGGACTTTGCTGTAACGTCATATCCAGATACGACAGCCGTGTTACAGATCCATGCAAACACTTGTAATGGATCAGTTGCCCAAACGAGCATTTATCTATTTCGCATCTAAATCCAGACATAGTCATACATAATGCTTGCCCCTAAAAAGAAGGGAAAGAATAAGGTATTAAGTAGACCTTGTGATGGATGTTCTTTGGGGGAGTGGTACGCGCCGTAATAAATTACACAGAAATACCAAATTTGATAACGGCGATACAGCCAGAACCTCCCCAGACAACTCCAGGATTTCTGGTCTTCTTGCTTGAACCTTCAATGATGGACCAGACAAAAGCACATTCGGACTTCCAAACCAAGATGTACACTCCTAAGGTCTCTCCCCCCATATGAAATTTTCTCTTTTAACACTATTACGTCACCTAATATTGCGCTTTCAACCCTCAACAGGAGCTCTTCTCGCCTTGTCCTGCAACACCAGAAACCCCAAGTTTCAAGCTTATCTTCCCCCACGTAGCGGGACAGCTCTTCTAACTGCGACCCAGCTCCTCATAGCTGGGTCGTTCACCGGAACCAGAGTCTCACCCAACTCAGTGCTAAGGATCCGAACAGGAAACTTGAGCTCTGAATCCGCCTAAACGATCAGATTTTCGGATTCTCACCGTCATTTCTGCAACCCCTCCCTTTTCCCTTCCACCCCGGACAACGACGATGGAGCCCCGCAAGACCCCTCCGGAATACTTTCTGGAGATATTCGCCGACACCACCACCGTCAGAGACGTGCTAAAAGGTTCGTTCTAGGACACAGCCATCTCCTGTTCGGGGGAATCCCTTCTTGACTCTGAAGTTGACACTTAAACCCCCTCCTCCGCCCGCAGGAATTCTCAACCTGATCTTCTTCCACCGATACTTTCCCTCAATCCGCCCGACCACCTTTGACGTCCTCGATTTCACCCTCCCCGCAATCAATGACGTAGATCTGGAAACCCTCATCGACTCTCGCATCAGCTCCTTAGTCCGCCAACACTTGTCCACAGCATCAGCGTCCAACGAGCCTGGCGCCGGTACTGGTACCCCTGGGAGCGGCGGCGTACGCGGGCGGATTGCTGTCGAGTTCTACGAGAAGAAGCGCAGACGTGCGGGGAACTGGCTTGCCGGACTGGCTGGTAAGGCGGAGGAAGAGGTATGCTGGGAGGTGTGGAATCTCGATGTCACGATTGCTACGCCTCGGACAGAATCCGGTATTTGAATCTGTATCCTCAGGCGGGTTTTGGGTAGGAGCTAAGAGAGGTCGTGCACGACTAACTCTTTTCTTTCCTTGCAGAACGCGTTAAAGTCCGCAGGGCGATGGAGAACATGCTGCAAAAGGCTGCGCTGAAGATCCTCAACGTCGTCAACCGCGATAAAGATCACATTCCGCCCATCACTACCACCGAGTCCAATCCGTTCCCCTATCGCATTATCCTGAATCCCCGTACAGATGGCTGGCAGAATCGCTTCGGTCTATACTGATCACTCGGTGTCTACCTGTACCAACTCACTAGGATATGGTTATTACTGGGCTACTATACCCAGCGCTCATAGCATTAATTATGCATACCCTTTCGGAGGCGCCGTTGCCCTCGAGCCTACCTCTCTAGCTTTCACCTTTATCTACACGCTATCGTTAGGCAGCGTGCACTACTTTCCAATTCAGCAGTATGCGCCTGACTACTCGTGATTAAACGTTGTGGGAACGGAACAGGTGTCGGTAGGCAAGAGTGGCTGCAGAAAAACGGCGCTCGAGTTTACCCAAGAGGATAAATGCAAAAATACCTATGGAACGAGACCAGCTCCCGCCTTACGTCCACCTTCATCGCCAACGATACCACAACATCAAAGTCATCTCAAAATAGAAATATGAACATGGTCATGTCCCGACTTTATCATCACGCTTCCCGTGAGGTGGCTCCTTTGACACCACCCCGTCACCCATCCATCTATTAATTAAGCGAGGTTTTGGCGATCGCTTCATTAATCGTTTTTCACCAAAGGCGCTAGACCTAATTCAAGGCTAAGCGAGAGAAAGCCATGAATTGCAATATTCACGATCGGTCTATTTACTGCGACTTGGTAGCGGCATCGGCCTGGGCACGGAGGTTGGCCGAGGTGGAACCGCCAGTGAAGAAACGGCCAAGAAGGGGCTGGAGGAGAGACTTGAAAACGATTTGAGCGCCGCTACAGAGATCATGGTTAGCAATGCTCTGTGTATGCGTCCGCAATGGTTAGCTTACTTGGTCTGGGGAAGAGCCATCCAGAGGACAAGGGCAAACTTGAAGATGTAGTAGAAGGCTGTTATTGTGAATCAGCAAATGAATCTCCGCGTAATCTCACTCTACTGTTAGAGCACATACGGAACCAGTAAGCAGCGCTGATAGCGCTCTCGATAACAGTGAAGAAAGCGTAAACGACCCAGTACTGTTGATTCACATGTCGAATTAGCTTCAACTACTCCGGTAAGGCATTATCACGTGCTCAGATGAATGCCTAGGTCAAAAACCCCTCCAAATGCAGGGGGTGAAAATAATCACGCGATCAGGAACATACAGTCAACCACTATATCACAACGTCCGTCAGCATATCAACTCGTCCATAAGTAAGAAGTGGGGCTGCTGATGTACTCACCTGAGTGTCGTCTGCCTTTCCAGATGAGAAGAGGGCACTGAGAGAGTAGTAGGTGGGAAGAACAAAGCCAGCCAAGTTCGTGAGCAATTCGCCCGCGATGTTGAAAAAGACTAGGAAGGTGTAGATTGCTCCCACACCAAGAACGACGTAGACCTTAGGGACGGAAGTCTGGCGCTCAAGGTTGTTGAGGATAGGGTATTTGGAAAGCTGCGGGCCAGCTCCGTTAGCTCTGGGTACCTGGGCAAAATGGAAAATGAAGCAAACAAATGTAACGATGAGCTAGCCAATCATCGGGAGATTCCGTGTAGCTCTCTTCCGACAGTTCTGGCAGAGAGGTCGAGGTCTTGCCCACTTAGGGGTCATCGCACACAGAGCACAAACTTGAGGTCGGCACTCAGAAAAAACCACAAGCATTCTTACCTCCTTGTCAAGCTGAGCGATCTGGTGCTGAGCACGGTCCTGGAAGGTGGCCATTTTGTTTATTGGGAGGTTTTTTTTACTATTGATGTATCCTGGAGTGATATGGGTTAAGGCGACAATCGACTGAAGGGAGGTGAAGGAGGGAATATGAGGAATGTTATCAGTTGGAGGTGAGATGCGGGAGAGCTGGCGGTAACGGTAACGGAAAGGTGATGACGGTGAGTCATCACGTGACTCTCTCCATGACGTCTTTTTGGGCAGCAGCTTGTTGTGCGGAAGTTCTAGAAAAAGCCTACAGCCCATGCATGATGGTGGATAACATGTGTGTGCCTGCCACGAATGACTCAAAAGGTCTAGGCAATTATCTAGCTCTCATACGTGTCCTGTAGCGTAAGGTCTGCCGAATGAGCAAAATGCAGGGCAAGTAATAATACCTATCGGAGGCTGTCTCTTGATACGAATGTAACTCCACTATCTTAACTAGGTACTGTAGAGTGTAGACCTCGGGAAACAATATTTAGCTATCCACCCTGGGTTCCAGCCTCCAGCTAAATATAGGATCGTCCAACGCCTTGGGTGTTACTGCAGAAAAGAGAGTAGTAAAAACTATATAGTACTCCACAAAAGACATACTCGAGCCCGCCCAGTCGGGGCCACCTTGATCATCATCTTGACAGTCAAATTCTCTAAATTGACACCAACTCATAGGCAACAGACGACTGAAAAAGTACCAGGAACTTGAAACAAGAATCTGGATCTAATGCCAATGCAGAGCAAGAAGAAGATCTGACCAGACAAGTCAAGCCAGAGGGACAGGGAGGAGAGGAATAATAAGATAATAGACGAATCGGTAAAAAGAAGGGGGAAAAAGAAAAAGAAAAGAAAAGAACTCTTCCCTATCATCTTCAGAAGAAAACAGAATCTGACTGTGCCATCAGCCATCATTGCTCACCGCCGCCCAGTCAAAAAACGCCGCCGCCCAGGGAGCAAATGGAGTACATGCTTTAAGAACAAAATCAACGTGAGAAGTGTAAATGTGCAAGCCTCTGCAAGATATTCGTAACACAAGAGTATAATGTATCAACAAGGGTCCAACTGCTCCATCATTACTGATCGTTCATGCCAGCCATAGCGCCTCCAGCGTTGAACGTGAGTTTCAATTTCGGTTGCCCTGGCGTGGCAGCCGCGCCTGGGGTCTCCAAGCCTGGAGCTGCGGGCGTTAAGTAATCGTTCGCAGCCGCCGAGGGATCATCGAAATTGCGGAATTGTGGATAATTCTCAGTTTCCTTCTTCAGCTCGGAAATGCATCGCGCCTGCAAACTGTAAGTGACCGTCCAAGGAGTAGGGGAGAACAACTTACCTCAATGTCATTGGCATCTTGGAACAGGATGCTACCGTCTTCATTATACGTCCGAGCGTTCGAGCAGAGGAGATGAATGTCGTTCCGGAAATCTCTTAGGTTCTGATACTCTTCGCGATTGATCTTCTTTTTGATCATCTCCATAGCAATGGGGTTCTGGATATAGACATAGTAGTCGGGGTATAGCGACTTGGACGGCAGCTTCATGAATGGTTCAATAATAGCTCGCGTAACTGGTCCATCTTCGCTATCGGAAGAATCGGCTGGAAGCTCCTGTTCCATGTCAACCAACGCCTGGTAGACATTGTTAAGAACTTGTTGTAAAGCAGCTCGGTCGTCAGGGCTCAGCGTCTCAACGGGCTTGGCTTGCCTGCCCCTCTTGCGCTTGGGTTGCGGGGTCTCCTCCACAAGCTCCTCCGCTTTACGCTTTGGAACAGGCCCTCGGCGACCACGCTTCTTCGGTTGGGGCGTCTCAGAGCTCTCACGGGACGGCTCAGGTGAAGATTCCGCCCCGCCGGACCTTCGGGATCGCTTTTCCTTATTGGCACGACGCTTCTCAACCCTTGCTTCTTTTCTGGCAATCGCCTCTTCGATAGTATCATCATCAGCATCCACCGCCATAAGCCATTGCTCTTCGGTGAGACCGTCATCGTAGCGAGTAGCCTTGCGCTCACGTGCGCCACGGCCAGAAAGTTCAATCTCGGCCGCTTCATCCGCGACCGGGTTTTCCTCTGTCATGTATATTTCCGGAAGTTCACTTTCACCCATTAGGCGCGGCAGTTTGTGGCCGGGTCCGTATGGGACATTCTTCTGTCGCTCTCTGTCGATGCGCTGGAATACTGTCAGCTCCTCCTCCGATCGGGCCATTATATCATTTAGATCGTCATCATCCATTTCATCTTGATCACCGGTTTGATCTGTTGCTTCCGCACTCTCGAGCAGGGTACGCAAAAGTGCATCTCGTTCTTCATTCGTAGACTTGTTATCAAACTTTCCTGCCTGAATGACCTTGCCATCCATGTCAAGTTTGTATTGCGCACGCTCAAGGATTTTCTCTTCGATAGAGTTGGAGGTGATGAGCCGCAAAATTCGCACTTCATTCTTCTGACCGATACGGTGTGCACGGTCTTGGGCCTGCAGATCCTGATGAGGATTCCAGTCTGAGTCGAAGATGATAACGGTATCGGCTGTCTGCAGATTCAAACCAAGACCACCTGCACGTGTCGAGAGCAAGAAACAGAAATAGTCCGAATCCGGGGCGTTGAAAACCTTTAGAAGGTCTGAACGATCATCAGATTTCGTAGATCCGTCAAGGCGAAGATACTTCATTCCTCGAAGCCGGAGAAAATCTTCCATGATATTCATGATTTGGGTCATCTGGAAAAACATCAAAACGCGATGGCCAGTTGCTTTGAACTTGGGAAGAATCCGATCTAAGAGCTCAAATTTACCAGCCGTACGCCAAATCAGATCGTTCGTGCCTCGTCCAGGGTTCACTTGATCTTCTACTGGCTCGAAGACGAAAGGGTGGTTGCAAAGCTTCCTCAACTGCATAAGCATATTGCTGAGACCACGCATTCCGACTTTGCCTCCTTTGCCATCGCTGACAACCATCTTGTTGTGCGTGGCAAGCTGCTTATTCAGCCTGGCTTGAAGGGCAGAGAAGCGACATTTGATGACTCTTTCTTGCTTATCCGGCAGATCTTTCTCGACGTCTTTCTTCAGGCGTCTGAGCAAGAATGGCCGAAGGACCTTATGCAAGCGACGAATGACTAGCAGCTGTTCTTCTTCGCTTAGATCCATGCGGTCTTGACCACCAGTGTTAGCAAAGGGGGTGTTGAACCATTCATCGAAAGACTTCACTGATTTGAAGATGTTTGGCAAAACGAAGTTCAGCAACGCCCACAGTTCCGGGAGGTTATTTTGCAACGGGGTGCCTGTCAAAATCAATCGGTAACGGCTGGTGTAGTACTGAGAAAGAGTGCTGCTCAGCTTGGACTGGGTGTTCTTCATGCGGTGGCCTTCATCGACAATCATGTGAGTCCATTTGATCTTGCTCAGGATGGGTCGGTCTTTGATAATATATTCATAAGTGGTCAAGAGAACCTGGAAATTTCCCCAGCGGATATTTTGCTGCTGTTGCTTACGAGCATTGGGAGGTCCCTTGTAAACGATCCTCGACACGGACGGCGCCCACTTCTCAAACTCGAGGTTCCAGTTCGTCAAGGTACTCAAAGGTACGATGACCAAGAATGGCCCATTGTTTCGTTTCTTCTCAATGATATAGGTGATCAGACTAATGGTCTGAATTGTCTTACCAAGACCCATCTCGTCGGCCAGAATACCGTTCAAGTTGTTATTGTAAAGGGAGATCATCCACTGCAAACCTCTCATTTGGTACTCTTTCAGTGTGCCACCAACGAGAATGCTAGGTTGCTCAGTGACTTCCTCCCTAATACGATGAGCAACTGCGTAGTAGTCGATCTTCTTCCGACCCTCCCCTTCCTCGTCGCTACCGGACGCGATCTCCTCATCTTCATCGTCCTCGATCTGGTGATCTTCGCCGTAACGCTCTGCCTGGCTACGCTGTTGCTCTCTTACGGAGGCAGCGAGCTGCTGAAGGAAGTTGTCGGTCTGCTTCAGCAGGTGAGAAATACGTGAATCTTTAGCCTGACCCAAGAGCTTCAGATAGGTCTCTTCATCGTTGGCCTTGAGGGCCTGCAAACGTTGTTTGGCGGTTCGCTCAACACGCCTCTGCTCCTCACGCTCCATGTGCTGATGGTGCTGAAGCATCATACGCCCAAGTTTCTGCATGCGTGTGCGTTGTTGATTAGCAGCATTCTGAAGCTCAACACCGTGATTGAGAATGGCCTGAAGGTGATCATATTGCTTTCTCTTCTCTCTTGTCTCACGAGCATCACGTTGCTGCTTCTCGAGCTTCTCGGTAATACGGGCTTCCCGGAGGGACTGCTTCTTCATACGCCTGTGGCTAGCACGATTTGCAGTCATGCCAAGATTGTCAAAGTGGAACATCTCGTTCTGAATCTGCTTGCGAAAAAGCCTTTGTTTCGGTAGGAGGTTGAGCATTTTGTACTCAATCAACGCCTTCAGCTTTAGAGAGTCATCACCTGTGGCGGCATCACTTTGGCTTGAATTCCAGACGCCAACATTGGCGGGAAGTTCAGCAAGCTCTGCTTTTCGCGCGTTTATCCGGTTGCATAAAGCAATCTCCCTCTCCTCGCGTACTTGTTCCAGGTCGATACCTGGGGGCATGAGAGCTGGAATACGCATGCGATGAGCTCGGGACGCGTGATCGGTGAAGCTGACTGTTTTAGGGATCAGATCGTAAGGTGATTGGAAGTCTTCATAAAATTCTTTAGCATTGAGCATTTCTGCAGAAGCAGCAGGCTGCTCTTGTCTCCCTTGGGCGATATTTTCCAGGACAGTCTCAGCCGCAGAAAGGGCATCGGAGGGCGCCGGGGTAGGTTGTTTCTTGGACGCGAAAAGCTGTTGTTGAACCCGCGCTGGTATCTGCAAATTCTTCGACAGCATCTTGAAAGCCATGATTTGGTTCCTAAGGGTCGCCAATTGTTCCGCAGAGAAACTGCCGGTCGCAGCAGGTGCTCCTTTCTGCGCAGGCTGTTGTTGGCCCCCTGCGACCGTGGAAGTCGCATCCTGGACAGCGCTGTTGGGCGAAGCGGTGGAGTTACTCCGAGCTACATGACAAAAGAACGGTAAGCAGCAATCACGGAAGTGATATCCGAAGGAACAAAGGGCCTACTATTGACTCCATTTGGCGCGACAGAATCCTGGGCACCATTGACCTGCTGTTGACGTTGCGCCTGAAGCTGCTGCTGCGCCACCTGTCGTTGTTTCTGGAAGGCCTGTTGTCGTTGAACTAGAGAAAGGAGATTGTGGGCCTTAAGGTACTCGGGATCGTCATGACGGACACCTTGTTCCTGCATACGCTTGAACTTCTACGGCAAGGTCAGCCATGGTCGACGGATAAGACCAATTTTTGATTGTAACGCGTCGAGTAAACACGAGGTTGAGAGAGTAGGGATGCGAGAGTGGGCAGAAGCTGAGAACTAGAGCAAGACAATGACACCATACCTGAAGGACCTCTTGAATATGCTGTGGGGTCAAGTTCGGAGGTAAGCTCATATTCCCAGGCGCCACATTGGGCGCTGATTGAAGAGAAGCCATGAATCAGCGCGTTGTTGGTTTATTCACGCATGGAAGACACGTCGAAAGAGACGAGCCTGAATGCGACAGTTTCCGGGTCAGCGAACGAGAACCACGTGGAAGGTGAATTCGTAGCAGCAATTGAGAAAGGACTAAAGTAAGGCGATAGGGCGCGTAAAGTTATGGAGGTAGGGACCAGCGAGAGCTTTTGTCGATAATGCGACACTGGTAGCGGCCTGTATCAGGTCCTTGGCGATAGGTTTCGCGATGTTTGGACTGGTCGGGAGAAACAGGGCGGTAGGCGATGAACAGGAGAATCAGCAGAGAGGAAAAGTGAGGAGGTCAAGGCGATGGTTGGGTGGGGATAAAGACCCCAAAATGAGGGTGGATGTTGTAAAAAAGCGCGTGGAAAGCCTGTCTTGATGAAATGGCGATGGAGGGACGGGGCTTTCGCGACTTTCCGTGCTGGTCGGCGGTGCTCACCCAGAGCCTGTTGCGAGGGAGAGAAGTTGGAAGAAGTTTTGCCGTTGCGGATCACGTGCAGGACCGAGCTGACTCAACCGTCGCTGGTACCTCCGCATTGGGACTAGGCCGCTCTGTCACGTGCCTACCCCCGGCTACGTCTGGACGACTTCAAATGATTTCTACTCCGTACGAGGTACAGGAAAGCAAACAGGAATAGGCTACTGCTGGTACCAGTAGCACAAGTACTACCTGACGTACTTTACAAACATTATGCTTCATTGGTAATAAAAGTAACAGACAGCGCTCTTCAGCCCATGTAAACATTAACAATGGTACATAACCTCCAAATTCTGAAGCGACACGCTATGGACAGTATCCGCTTCCTAAAGCTCGCCAGCGAGGTGAGTGCGGAGGGAAGAAAGGAGATGTTCACAGTGAAGCGATGGTACAAAATGGGTGATGTCGTCCGACCTCTCCACAGCGCCAAAGCCTGGTAGTATACAGACCAGTTCACCGCTAACAAAGCCTCATACTGGGGCTGCACTGATCATTGGGCGCTTCATTGGTGGTGGAGGTGCAGGCTTCTTTGCTCGGGAGGGTGGTGGTGGTGGGGGTGCTTTCTTGTGCAAGCCGTTCAGGGTGCTGGAGCTAGTTCTTTGAGATACCGAGTTGCCGAAGGGCGACTGGCGAGATTCCGGCCAGCCACTGTCTGATCGATCGGAAACGCTTCCGCTGTGGTAACCAGCATCATCTCCGGGCTCTGGAATCACCCTACTAGTTGGACGGATCTGGGTGCTGCTTCGGCGAGTAATGTAGTTCTCACTATTTGCCCGAGACGCCCACTGGACCGCAGGATACTCCTGGACCTCCCGCAACTGTGCAGGGCCTTCAAATGTCGAAGTGCGTTCCAAAACGGGTCTATGAGGAGATGTGTCTTGCGCATAAGATTTCATAACTGGTTGTTCCGCAAATCCGTGCGTGATTGATCGAATGACGGGCCGTGTCTCTACGCCGTTGGTGCTTTCCTCGTGCAGAGGTCCGTACCTGTCATGGTATGAATGTGTGGTATTTGAGCGAGAGCGAGTCCTACGGTGATCATTTGATGGCTGGTTGCAATGTTTTCTATGTCATGTTAGGCGTGGGGCAATAGAATAGCACGAGTTTTGGAAGGACTAACTCTTTGGGCCACTCATTCTTCAACCGAAGAAGCACCTCCCTACACTGCTCATGGTAGTTCAGTTGGGCCTCCAAGAAGGCCTCCAGATCCATCAAATTCTCGGGCTCTGCATGCTTAATATCAAGCATCCGTCGGTGCACATCGTCATTTGCTTCCTCGTATTTGACTTTTTGCGTCCGGAGCTCTTCCTCCACACGGTAATCTTCCCTCTTGGCCTTCTGTACCTTTGACAGGGAAGTATCGTATGCGAGACGGCGGCTATCCAACTTCTTGCGAGATGTCTGTTGAGATATGGTCAGATACCACGAGTAAGTCGGCGCTGTAGGTCTCATACCTGATATTCCTTCAGCTGGGTCAGAGATCGTTCCAATGACTCAAGCCAGCTTGAAGTTGCTTGAGCGATGTAGGCTTCTTGAATCCGGGCAAGGCGCTCCTCTGCTCTCCCGAACACTGCAGTAACAGTCAGACGTCGTGGCCAGCTCTCTAGGTTCCTTGAGAATAATAATAACTCACTAGTAAGGCAGCGTCCGTAGTCGGAATACGCATCATAGTCCTCCCCGTGAGCAATCATGCTACCACCTAGATGAGCGATGGGCAATGTCTTCTCCTTGTCGTCGCCCTCGCTGCGTTTCGAGACGGATTTGACGTAGGCGGCCATAGACTTGTGGATCCGATCAAGACCTTTTGAAATTAAGATGTTAGATGGTTGCTGAGCAACGTTGGCTGCACATGTTGCCTACCCTCGTGGCGCACGCTCATTTCGGTCTCCAGGGCTTTGAAATCGTCGGAGACACTGGTCTTGACTTCACCACCCATTCTCTCCCCAGCCCATTGCTTGAAGCGGTCAAATCTCTTGTTGACATTCATTGTGACCGACTGTCCTCAAGGACGGTAAACGCCTGGATTGCAGCTGAATGAAAGGATAGATACTTTAGAAGTGAGGAGACTTGTTCATATGAATAAATTGAGTGCGGGTGGTAAAACGAATGGAGTGTCTTGAACTGACAAAGACCGATGGTTCAGGACAGGGGAAAAGAGACAGAGTGTCTATAGAGCGTCGGTAAAGTAAATTGCAGAGGGAAGGAAAGAGAGAAAGAAGCGACTCTGCGACAGAAGGCTGGGATGTCTGAGAATTTAACGGAAATCGTTCCCACCCCAGCTAATTTTGCCTTTGTACTATCATATCATCCCTTCTTCTTTCTTTATTTTTACTCGGCTTACAGAACATATAATTACGTTACTTGATCCATTAATAACATCAGGATTCTGCTGGAATCGCCATTGCGACCATAAATATCTAGAGCGCTTGGGCAACCATGAAGAAATGACAGACAGTAACCCGTGGACAACACCATGCCAATCAATCCTGATCGCGAACTTCCACACATCCGAAAGCATCACTGCACCCAAACAGTGCCGGAGTGCAAAGGAAAGTGGAATAAGTGGAATTCTTCAGGTTGTAAAGACTCAACACCATGTCTTGGTTGGCCCAACTGCAACGCGATAAGCCATGCGCATGCGGAGGCTGGACCATCCATGTCAAACTTGGTTCCTACAGGATTGACGTTGGCAGTATTAATTCCATTAATATTGGCGTCGCACGTACAGTTTACTCCTACTACTACTACTACTGGATACCAGGTAGTTAGTGCGGGGCTAACCCTCAGCCACCGTATGTGCCTGAAACCTAGCTGTAGTCCAGCGGGTTGAGGAGTTGAAACAAGACATGGCTGGACAAATCGATCATCGCGATATCCCCTCACTGTCGGTATCACAGAATCTGGGCAACTTAGTTTCGACTCGCCCAGACTTGCAGAGGCGACACGCGTCGGTTCCCAGATCTTCCAACCAAAGGCCGGGCCGGATTTGTGGGCCATCCATTTGATCCATTCAGATTTCCGTCCAAGCTGATGCTTTCTGTTTCAAGGTCTTTGCCACAATCATTCTATTTACAGCACAGCTACTGTTATAGGTAAGGTAGAGATATACTGGTGGGCGAGCGAACAAGACGATCAAGTTGATCAACTACCGCCGTTGACGTTGGACGGTTAGAGCGTTGAAAATCTGATACACTGATCCTCTTCACCATTTCTTCAATCACCCAATGGCGACAGATGCAATTAAATAAAATCCTGGCCTCTCGCGATGATCCACGATGCAGTGAATAGTGATGAGCCGTCCACGGGTCCATTTGGAGGAATTGTTTTAACTTGGTATTACATTACAATTCGTCCCGCAATTGACAAACACTATTCGTCAGACTCGAGTCAGACGCCCAAAATGTGCAAATATTACAGTCGTATTATTACCTACTTAGTACTTCCATTCCATTACCTGCCCTTCAGAGTACTTGAGCTTCAGATTGTGGCTGACTATTCTATGTCAGACCATAGTGTGGCAGCCAAAGCCCTCCAATGTAAACAAGATATTCAAAGGGAAAAGAGTCTTGTTTGGGAACTGCTTGGGCCTTGGATATTCCTCAAATCATGAAAAGTTATGGGTCGCGTGATCAAACTTCCAAGCTTTGATCTATGTTTTAGCCGCCTTTGTCACTCTATATATATGATGCATTGACCAGGGCGGATATCAAGGCTGTTCTTCTGACTCCACAAACTGCCAAAGGTCGTTTTCTTAGACAAGTTTACTGGGGACAAATAATGAATGACCGTCCACGATGTCAGCAAGCAATAGATCAAGATACTAAAAATAAGTATAGACGCAAGACCCAGACCTTACCCTCACCTAAACACCACCGAACGAGAAACCCGGGTCCCCATCCACCCTCGGAGTAGAACTCGTAGAATCAGAACCAAATTCTCCAAGTCTCCCAGCTCGCAAAGACAAATCCTGTTGAGCACGAGACGTAAACTCAGCCTCAGCGGCTATCAAAATGTCGAAATCATTCCACAGCACACCTGCAGCAGCAGCAGCGCCAACCGCCGTCAAATCACCACGCAAATCCGGCTCCCGCATCAACCAGGAGTCAAATCCAGCGCACAACAACATCTCATTCCGCTGAGCCTGACCAGGTTGAAACACACCCAGGCCTCTAACATCTCCATCAAGAAGGCCACTGCCATCCAACGGCCTCCCACTTCCAGCCTCATTCTCTCGCAATACCCCAGCCGTATACTTCCCCGGCGTAACGCCCATGATCCTTTTAAATACCCTGTGGAAGTGACTCGGCGTCTGCCCGGCCTGCGCCGATAGCTTGCTCAACGTCGGCTTGACGCCCGCTGCTATATCCTCTTTAATCGTCTGACACGCCTCCTGCACCAACAGGACCTGTGGGTTGATGGCCGGCTTGAGCATCTCCGGGTTGCAGCGCTTACAGGGCCGAAAGCCTGCCCGTTCGGCCTGCGAGGGCGTATCATAGAAGTCGACATTTGCCCGGCGAGCTAGGCGCGCTGGACAGGAGGGTCGACAGTAGATCTTTGTAGTTAGGACGGCGTAGACGAAGGAGGTGACTGTTTTGTCGCGGGTGACGACTGCCTGCCAGCGGGCGGCAGTGGAGATAGTAGCTGGGGTGGTGTTTTTGGGGAGACAGGGGACTCTCTGCGCCATGTTCTCTATTCTTTTCAATGTGTAGAAAAATACTAAAAGAACCACTTGCCAGAAGTATTACTCGGGCGCCGGGGTGAGATACCTTATGAACATCCAGCGTTATCAAAACGCTGATTGGCCAGTTTGAGATCAATACCTAGGTACCGGCGGCTACCTAAGAGGTACACATGGGGCCGGGACTGGGTCGCAGCTGTTGGTCCTCAAAATGACGTCCGTGGTCGAACTTAAAGAATAATATCTACATGGAAGGTATACTTGGTTGCAGGTGAATGGTAGCTTGTGATGATATCGAAGCAGCGGTTGGATTGACGGGCGAGGAGGTACCTTGGGTCATAAGCGTCTGATGAGAAGAGCCCTACATCGAGATACTACCTAGTATCGGCACGAGAGTCGACGTCCATGTCTAACTCTGGGCGTTGACAATATTTCAGAAAGAAGCCCCCCGTTCGGTACAGGTAGGCAGATGCGAACATGTGCCGTTCGGGAAATCGTGTACCTCAGAAGCTGCAATTGACCGCCATAACATCATCTGTTTGTTTGACTGGATAAATCGCACTTTATGGCTGATCTTCATCTTGACCTGCGTAGGTATCGTGATGCCCGGGGTTCCGGATCTAAGTTGCCCAACCTCATGGACGATTTTTCTCTGCAAGTCGAAATGAAGAAGTAGACCCTGATTTTCATTTTATTACCGCCATGCTCCCGTACCTGAGATATAACATAGAAAGCACCAAAAGACGTGGGACTCCATCCCATTTCCCGACCCCACTTGTTTCTTTTTTTGTTTAACCGTCAATGAAATTGTTGGGGGGCCACAACCTTGATTGGCTAAGGACGCGTCCGCAGTCGCCTAAGTACATTTGTCTCATAGCAAAGAGCATTTTCAACCCGTCACAAAGAAAAAACTCCATATGATATCATGTTTAATCCTTGGTCTTCTGGGTACCACGGAGCAGACCAGTCCGCCGGGCGGCAATAAGACCGGCTTTTTGACCTTGGGCGGCGTAGCGGGAGATGGTCGAGGCCTTACCAATGTGCTGGTGGTTACCACCACCGTGAGGCTGTAGAGAAAATCCATGTCAGAAACCAATTGCAACAGCTATTGAGCAGAAAGAGAGCCTTACGTGATCCACGGGGTTCATGGCAACACCACGAGTCTTGGGCCAGGAGTTGCGCTTGACAGCGAACTTGTGCTTGGCACGAGAAGCCTCTGTAGGAGATAGTTAGCACCTGTTCCTCCATATCTCCACCCGCCGAAATATGACAGGCGTTCAATCCGGATCACATACTGAGCAAAGGCTTGTCGGTACGACCACCACCAGCAACGATACCAACCATACCACGGGCGGTGTTCTTCACAACCTTCTTGGCACCAGAGGGAAGCTTGATACGGGTCTTGCCATCCTCGGGGTTGTGGCCAATAACGGTAACGTAGTTTCCGGAGGTACGACCAAGAGCACCACGGTCACCAGCCTTCTCCTCAACGTTGGAAATGACGGTACCTTCGGGGACGGAGGCGAGGGGGAGGATGTTGCCGATGGTCAGAGCAGCGTTCTTTCCGGCGTAGATGAATTGACCGGTGTACATGCCCTCGTTGGCGATGAAGGTCTCGGTGATGTGCTTGAACTTGTAGGGGTGGCGGAACTGGACCTTAGCGAGAGGAGCACCACGGCCAGCATCGTGGATGATCTCCTTCACGACACCGCGGGTGTATCCATGGCGCTCGGCGTAGTCGAGGACACGGAACTGGGCAGGAGCCTTGTTGAGACGGGTGTGAGCCGCTGAAAGAGGAATTTCATCAGCAATTTTGGTTCCCTTGAAATATCACCAATATCACCGTCGTTCAGCGATATTGCGGTCGCACTCACTGAAAATGGAGCCACGGCCCTTCCTCTGGTTGCGGATGACGCGACCCATGGCGACTTTCTATATGCGAACCTGGAGGTTAGTATTGAGAGAAAGATCGCCAGCGATGGTGGTGGAAGTCGTCGTACCTCAAGAAGATTGGCTTGACGGGTTGTAACTTGAGAATTCGATCTCGAAGGGCTTTGTGGGTTAGGGCCGAAGGTCGCTACAGAAGACGCTAACCCAGTTTGGAGATAGCGGCTTGGCACGCGGTTCCATATTCTTGCCCCGGGCAGGTCACGAGCCTCCGACAACAAAACTTGGAACCGCAACACAAACCGCCATCATGGATTTTCACCCTGAGTCCATTTGACAAACGCCCGGTATACCGTGTTAGCCTTGATCTATATGTGTTCACCTGTGGTAGCTGTTGTCTCCTGGGTTTGTGCATGGGATGCCGCCTCTTAAACGGGCGTTATCTTCCCCCGGAACACATTAATTACCATCAGATACAGCTGTCTTGAGATCATAATCCCATGACGTTGGTATCTGCTGTGTCCTTAATCATGGGGTGGATGTTTGGCTCATTGGCACTTGTAGGTGACGACGCCCGTCGACAGACGCCTTGCATCTTGCCCATTGCAGGCGAATCCCACAGGGTATCTATCTTTACATCATGAGTATATCCGCTTGGGACAGGGCTCTAAGATTCAGCTATAATCTACTGCAAGACATTGAGGGCAGCACTTCAGATTCTTGTATGCTCCACTCGGGATTCCAGTCATGAATAAAGCAGCGATATTCCTGGGTCATGTCTATCAGCTTACGCTGACGGCTTTCAGGACGCGTCCGTGTCGAATCCGAGCTCTGCAGGTCAACCACAGTCCCTCTCAGCTTCTTAAGTCCGCGTCGAGGCGCATCCTCTTCTGGTCTTTGCAGTAATGAATTCGCCGACCTGGGATTATATCCTTATTCCAATTCAATATGAACGCAGCTATTTCTCACCGAAACGGATGCTGTTCAGTCAGCATCAGGGAGCTCCGTTGCATTTGTAGACTGTGGCTCAGTATTTTCAATGTATCCTGTCAATGAATTTCTATCACGAACCCCGTTTCTTGAGTAGTACCAGTCTACCAGCGAATCATTGTGGTGCTGATCATGCCTTGATAAGTGCTGTCAAGCTCATCGGGCCAGCCGCGTAGAAGCCGCGTTTGAAGCTGGAAGCGCAGAACGTGAACTTGCGACGCGGAACTGGACAGGCTCACCCACTTTTCCTTGCTCCGACAACACCAACACCTCGTCAGCAGCTTAATACCTCGACAATGTCTTTCTCTGAGTCAGATCTCTCGTCGCTATCATCTGCACCACCTTCGGATGAAGAATCAATACCCATGGCTCTTGATGAGCCTGTAGGCATCACTAAGTACTTCCAGAAGAAGGAGAGTGAATCGCCGCCACCGAAACGAGCTCCGTCACCACCTCACGAATATGTGTTGGCTGATAACCCAGATATCGCGGTAAGCTATCTCTTTGATATTAACCATTGCGAGCTTGTCATTCCCGCTGTATCGTGCAACTTGGGCTTTTGGTGGATGTGTTTGCTGATCCGTCGCATCTTGTAGTTCATTGTAATGTTCCGCGCGCGTTTTCATGAAGTATTTCCGCGATCAACACCACACTTCGGCCCGCAGGATATTGAGCGCGGTGTATCAGAGGCACCTCCAGGAGACCACATCGAGAGGCTTCTATGTGCATTGCTTGGTCTAGTGTTGAACAGGAAGAAGGATGTGGAGTGAGACCACCAAACCCCATGTCGTCGATTAGCTCGGAATGCCCCTTTCGAGCGCGTATCAGTCTTAGCTGGAGTTCCATACACGAAACTAACTATTATGGTCGATGCGCAGGCGAAATCATTACCAGCGCCCGTTGGAGGAAGCTATACAAACGCATGCATCACAATGGCCAAAGGCTTGGCAAGGAAAGAATCCCCTACACGGGGGTCGCAATTTCGCGTCAATGTCACCGGAGGAGCGCGTACGATACTGTCAATTATTCTACTGCTCAATTATAATGATGCTAACCTGATATAGTTGAAATTGCTGAAGTCGTTGATACTCTGGTCCCTCTCCTCCTCCGACGCCGTGCAAGCCAAGATCAAAGAGTCCTACAAGCAAGCACGTCATGAAGACGACTTAAACCAACCGCTTTCTGTACAGCCTTGGGGCCGTGATAGCCTGAAGCGTCGGTACTGGCTCATTGAAGGTCTTGATGACACCCATTTTAGGCTCTATCGCGAGAGCAATCCCGCCTTGAAGAATGTTACATGGTGGAGTGTTGCCGGGACAATACCTGAACTGAAGGCTGTTGCTGAAAAACTGGAGGAAGAAAAGGGTACCAACTCCAAGAAACTAAGTGAGAGGATAAAGAATTCTATCCCTCGATTTGAGGGCTCAGAGGAGGTATGTCCAATTTGTTCTAGCATCTACCATTTGCTAACCAAATAAAGAAACGTAAACGCCGTGATTATCGGATTGCTCGCAAAGCTGCATTCTCTCGGCCGGAGCCTGGGTTCTCACTGTACGAAGGCCGCACCCGTGGGAAGAAGCTGAAGTACACATATTCCGATGACGAGGACATCTTCTCCGATGGTCTTCCAGCACCTCGCCGGTCCGGACGCAACACATCCGGGGTTTCCACACCTGCAGAACCCACAGGGCCAAGGTTCACTGCCAGTGGAAGGCAAATTCGTTCGCGCGCAGGAGGCCTCTATGGCGAGAGTCTGCTCACTGGACAGCGCGACGATGAAACTCTTGCCAATGAAGGTGGCCCTGAAAGACGACAAAGGACTCGAAGCACACGGATGAATGGATATACTGACTATGGACTCGATGACGATGAGGAAGGATCGAACGGTTGGCAGTCAAGCGGCAATGAGTGGCAAGGCGGCGAAGAGGAAGACGACAACGAATTCGAAGGCGATGATGAAGATGAAGTAAGCGGTGATGAATCAGTGGTAGAAGGGGAGCACCCAAGTCTTGTAGTGCAGCTCCGATATAACAAGAAGGGGGACTTGAAGGAGAATGGAGGGAAACCGACTGGAGTGCAACCAGGGGACCATCAAGAAAATGTCCCTGAACCGCCAGTTGGCTCCAGTGAACAGCCGCCTGTGTCTGTCGTCAATGGCATTCCAAAGGAATCCCAAGGCGATACGGATGCAAAGATCGCACCAGCTGGCTCGCCTGCAGACGGGCTTGCAGCGGAATCAAGCGAAGGGGTCGTACAAAGTGCCGATGGCACCACTAATACTGTTTCTCAACCTCCAACTCAACAAATCGGCGGAACAGCTTGATATGCCCGACACCCTGAAGCTGAGATGCATAGTTCCAAGACCAAGAGAATCTTCGGGCTTTCGCTTATCATGGATGATGCCTTTGAAGATTTCTTTGTTGAAGGCGCAACATGGCTGTTACTGGGTTAGATTCCTTCAGTGTCTAGGTAAAAGTCTGTGATTTGAGAATTGGATGTTGTGTACAACAGGCAGGGCCTTGATTAACATCAAGATCAAAAAGCAGTAGAACCAGCACCAGGCTGGCTAGATTCTGTTCCCTTGACTATGTGCACAGTACGTTATCTCTGCGATGCTTGATTTTGTTTATATCAAGCAATACTGAAGAGCCCTTATATATATCCCCTAACGCCTGGAATGCAAGCTAAAGAAATCAGCACCACTATCCATACCAGCTTCGGCATAAGCATGTCTTAATCAGCTCCCGCATTGGCGAATTGTGCTGTATAGAACTGTAAAAACTCCGTAAATGTCAGCGTCCATGATAACCCCAGCTCGTAGGGCCAGAAATGCTATCAGTGTTGAGAACATACGTCTTCTACTTGGGCTGCGGCAGCCTGGGGTTTCCTTGGCGCCATAGGAGGGAGTTTCCAGTTGTTGACTCCGTACCACCATCTTCGAATCCTGCTACCCAGTGTCTGGCCGCTGAGTGACGCATTGCGGTTCCAGAAGCGCCAGCCCGAGAGCGCGAGAGTCCAAAGCGTACCCTGAATTAGAGGCAGGAGAACCTGGAAGATGGCTCGGTCAGCATCATGCCGCCTCTTCCCACTCTTCCCACTCTTTCCACACACACAAGACCACAGTCATGACGGAGCCAAATGACATACCTGGTCTCTAATAGTGATCCAGGCTACTCGCCCCCATGTATCCGCACCCCTTATGCTGGCGAGGTAGCTCTGCTCAAACCGTAGATCGGGTAGAGGTGGGAGGGTGGACCGCCGGGCTGTAGGCCGCAGCACTCGATGGTCAACGATGTCCGACGGGATGCTGGCCGCGTCGGAAGGAGTGAGATCGACCACGGGCTTCTTCTCCGAGGCGGCGGTCGGGGGGTTGACGTCGCGCGAGGCGGAAGGCGCTCGGTTGACGGACGCCGTCTGGATCGTCTCTGCGATCTGGATAGCAGGGTCTGCCATTATTGAGGTATCGAGACAAGTAGGTTTCAAATTGTTGGTAGCTTGAACAAGTAGATATTACTGGCTTCGAAGCTTCAATGCTCCGGACTCCAATTAGAGAAATAATGGATGATGAGAGCCCAGATGATGTCGACGGTGCTGCTGCTGCCGAGACCGGCCAATCAACGTGACTGACTAGGAAAGCTTAATGGCCTGGGGCATTCAGGCACTCACTGTGCTGCCCCTCCATGGTGGAGGATCAATCCCTCCACGTCTCCCGTCCCTCTCTCAGTATCCTATTCCTGTTGTTCTCTTGCCTCGTGTTTTATATAATCGTTCTTTCAAGACTAGAGATCTAGTATCCGCATCGATCCATTATGGCTGCTCCCCAGGGTTACCCTCTTCTCTGTTTGGAGAACCCCCTCCTCGGTGCGTAAATGATCCCTGAAAACAAACATCGACCATTGCGAAATCTAGGTCTATTGATCCGTTCAGCTAATGATATTCCCTCTCTGAGCACAGACATCCAAGCTCCAGGGTATGTTAATTGGCGCTAGTTTCATAGATAAGGGCTTAATTGACAATTCCGATAGTGACGACGCCCTTCTGCAAAAGTATGGCCTCAAGGCCAACGATGCCATCCTTGCTGAGGAAAAGCACATGGGACTCTATGAGGAGCTTATGCAGAGAGATGCTAAGTTGATCCCCGGTGGTGCTGCTCAGAACACTGCTCGTGGTGCTCAGGTATCTAGTCTTCAGCTCTTTGGTCCGCCTAGTGGAAAACTTGTTGCTGACTCTCAATTGTAGTACATCCTCCCCGAAAATTCAGTCCTCTACATCGGCTGTGTTGGCAAGGACAAGTACGCCGATATCCTCAAGGAGACCTGCGAAAAAGCTGGTGTCCACACTGAGTACCGTGTCGACGATGCCCAGCCTACCGGCAAATGCGGTGTCATCATCACCGGCCACAACCGCAGCATGTGCACTCACCTAGCTGCTGCGAACGAGTACAAGCTTGAACACCTCAAGCAGCCTCACATCTGGTCTCTTGTTGAGAAGTCTCAGTTCTACTATGTCGGTGGATACCACTTGACTGTCTGTGTCCCTGCCATCCAGGCTCTGGGTGAAGAGGCCGTCGCGAAGAACAAGGTATAAAGACCAAATCTCATTTTCCGGTAGCTTCCTATTGACCAGATACCAGGTCTTCATGCTTTCACTCTCCGCCCCTTTCATTGCCCAATTCTTCAAGGAACAACTCGACAGTGTCCTCCCATACACTGACTACACCTTCTGCAACGAGACCGAGGCCATTGCCTATGCTGAAAGCCACGAATGGGGCATTACTGACATCGTCGAAATTACGAAGAAGCTGGCTCAGCTCCCTAAGAAGAACACCAGTCGTCCCCGTGTTGCTGTCGTGACCCAGGGCACTCTCCCCACCGTCACTGCCACCGTTACCCCCAGCGGTGAAGTCGAGGTCAAGCAATTCCCCGTCCGCGAAATCTCCAAGGACGCCATCAATGATACCAACGGTGCTGGGTAAGCTAAATATCGTTTGAACATTGGCAAGACAAGCATGTGGCTAACAGAGCGTGATAGCGATGCCTTCGCCGGTGGTTTCTGCGCCGGTGTTGTGCAGGGCAAGTCCCTCACGGAGTGTGTTGACTTGGGCCACTGGCTCGCTAAGCTGAGCATCCAAGAGCTCGGACCTTCGTAAGTTCTCCATCCTCTTTCTCCTTTCCATACTTAGAACTCTCCCCCCACCCCCCTCTCCGGCCGGTAATTCCAGAACCCATACTAACCATACTCAGCTACCCCTACCCTAAGCAAACCTACGCCCCCGAACGCTCCTAAAGACATCTCTAACATCCTCCACTGTTGCCCTGGTAATGGCATGAAACTTCATTTCTCATTTAGGATTCAACCTTCTATACCCATCTTGTCCTCGACTTAACGTCTTAGACTAGCGCTATTCCACTGGCGCTCTCATTACATTACCATGATGAAATATGATAGACAGGATTTGCAGAAAAAGGCGTTCTCAACAACGATTTAATGATGACTTCGATGTTTTCTTTTCAAACTCTTTCTTTTTTCTTTTTTCTTTTATTTTCCCCCCCTCCCCTCTTCATAAATTCCAACAGTATGTTGTGACCTTGTGACGAGGCATATTCCAACTACTATGTGGGTAGAAGATAAAAACTTATATGTTCCGATCTTTCATACCCGGTATGACATCTGAATGTAGGTAGTTTTATGACTCAACAGCGAAAAACTAAGATAAATTGCTAGCGGCCTTTCGGCTCAGTTCTGGATAGAACCGTCTACCAGAGTTGAAGATTTATGTTTCAAGTCTCAGCTGAGAAAGCGCGAAAGAGACCAAATACTTCACATAAAAAGCGCCGACGAAGCTGCAGAAAAACTTCGCTCATCTTCAGTGAGTCCTGCAAGGTCATTCCACGTGATTCACGCAGGCGAGGTTGATGTCGAGCTTCTTCCAACATCCGGGCCACAAGGCTGCACTTTATTTTATAGGCCGGCGAAAGGCATCACGTAAGTGTAAACATGGCCATCCTGAATCAAGCAAGCTTTTCTTTCCCTTGGTGGAATAAGTCGTGGCCCTGCCCCTGCCTGTCTGCGGTACTTGTTATTTATCATTCCCGCGAGACACTTTATCCAGGCGACGGAAGTGTCAGAGCTTCAAACTAGTGCACTCTGGTCTAGGGAAAAGGCAATTCTTGAAAGTTTCTTTCGTTCGATAATCAACCTCCATATCCGAGACCTGGGGACTGACCAATGGCACCGTATTGAGCGGACGGCGTTTTGCGGTTACCAAGGCCAGGAGTCGGAAAACCTGTTCCAGAAGAAAGCGTGCTGGCAAGGAAAGCATTGTTAGCCCAAGAGGCGTCCGGGAGCCCGCTTGACATCGCCTGGCTAGGGAGTCCGAACGATGCAGGCGTGGATAACGTCTGTTGCGAAAAAGGGGCCGAGGTTGCAGGAATGCCATCTCGCCCCCACGATGAGACAGGGAGACGCTGATGCATCGCCGCTGAGGCTGATGAGGCGGGCCACGGAGATACAGGGCTATGTCCGTTGAAGGAAGCCCCTTCAGGCCGGGCTTGCGCCACGAGATTTTCATGGAGCATCCCGTCATTCCTAGCAATTGGCTCCTGCGGTCCATACTGGTATCTAGGGCTGTTGGCGTTTCTGGAGATATTAGGTGTCTGCGGGGTTTGGTGTCCAAGTCCTGGCGGAGTTCGCTGAGAGGAAAGATCGTGAATTTCTGACGGGAAGCCTGTATTCCAGATACTGGGAAGTCCGAAAAGAGCGGGCTGTGGGGTATATTTAGCCGGTACTTGACCCGACGAGTGATTAGCCATAGGTAGTCCGAGCCCCGGCGGAGCAATAGGGGTCTGGCGGGTAGGGAAATCGTCTCTTCTTGGAGCCGCGCCCGCAGATCGATCGAATCCCAATGGTCCATGGACTGCTGGAGCGCCTTCATACGTGTCAGATTCAACCAAACGTTCTACACCCTCGACGATTCCATGCATGTTCGCAGACATGGAGATTGACGCTGATTGCGAGCCGCCGAATGTACTTCGCGTGTCCAAATTGTTGTGATCTGCCTCCCTCACCCCCTGAATATCCTCTCGCTCAATGCTCGCTGTAGATAGGGTATGGTTGCGGCCAGGAGGACTAGCAAAGAATTGAGAAGGGAGACCGTCTTCCTTATAGATGAATGTCTTTCTGTCCTCGTCATCAACCAGAGCGATAGGGATTTTCTTGAAATGATTAGCAGAGCTTCAGAAACAGGAAAAATCAAGGCCGGTGCGGTCTTACATTACCAACGACGAGATCTAAGCCATCGATGACGAATTCGCGAATTCGATATAGCATTTCAATGTTTGGATGACTCCTCTCGACGCCTGGGTCGTTCATAGACGGCTTTTGCCGACCATTCACATCAAGATACCTTCGAGCTGTGGCACCCTTACTGAGGGGCACAAAGCATAACGTTTCCTCGTCCTCTTCCAAGAGATAGTCCACCTCTGGGAGATGGACAACATCGAAGGTGGACGCGAGCAGGGTGAGGGTGTTCGCATATATTTTCCAAAACTCGGTGAGCTGGACGGCCAAAGGAGTATCCTTCTCGTTGTACGCGACCAGATATTTGTTAACTGTGAGCAGCCAGGAACTATAATTGCGAAGAGCGGGTAGGATCCGACGGGCGACAATAGTGATTTTATCGTCCTTACTACCGCTTGAGTCTTCCACGGCGAATCGTTCAACCTCCGCTGAAAGGACTTGCAATAGTGTGAAGAATGTCTTGACATTGATCCGCTGGAAGAAAAGGCGCGCGTTTGAAACGGAGTCCTCTGCTGACGGTATCAACGACGGGTCCGCTTCAGGAACCAAAAGGGAGAGTGAGGGTGAATTTACCATCCGACCGAGCCCGAGAGAAATCTTCCGCAGCGATATTCACTAAACAGAACTTCTGTAAGGTGCCCTCGAGGGAGCGTTCCTTGAGGTCAACGGCTAACTGGCTTATGACCTCGCTTTCAAGTTCATCGTGCTCGGGAAAGTCGGCTCCTTTGTAGCATTGTGCATGAAGATAGACGAACCAGGGAGCCAGAGCTCTGCCTGGGATACCAGCATCTTCAGGTCGAATCAACTCCCTCTTCGCCCATAAACTCGTAACCTTTTTGAATTCGATCTCTAGGTTTCGGTTAGCAGTAGGATGGGGTTCTCTGGCGGAGAGTGCCCTGTAGAGATGGTAGGTTGCTCTCAAGTGATTGCCATCAGCCAGAGCGATTACGGCCAACTGATTATGCGATGCCCCGGAGGCCGGGTAAATTAAGGTAGCGAGATCGTAGTATCCAATTGCCGGGCCCCAATTGCGGTCTTTGGTGACTAATTCCGTTTCACGATAACGCGAGAGGTCGCCTAGGCGGATAAGAGTTGCGTGACATGACAGAAGTATGTTTTTGCGTAGAGGCCCAAAGGGTTCGGTAGGCGGGACTGCGGACAGATCTGGAGGAGAGGATTATTTTCAGTGACTGAATCAGGAAGGTAGAACGGGGCTCAAGGGTCTCATGCTCACTGTCAAAGTTGAATTTCCGCGACACCTTTTCCAACTCCGGAATGCCTCCAAATCGCGACGCTAGTTGTTGGATGTAGCCGCGGTAGAATCGCTGGCTAGCCTTAATGAATTCCAGGTAATGCTTTTCGAGTTTCCTCCTTTCCACGGGCTTCTTCTTCTTCCCATTATCTTCGCGGAACTAGATTCGTCCGTGGATTGTTAGGAACGGAGCGCGGGAACATATGAAATAAGGACTCACGCGAGAGAGCAGCTTTCGGAATCGACTGTTGATCTTGAGGTGGGCATCCCAGAGGCGGCCTTCGATGTCTATGGAGCGGGCGGCTTCAAACTCCTGGAGGATGGCATTTTGGCAAGCATTGCGCAATCTGCGATAACAAAAAGGCAGCCAGTCAGATTATTTGCGCGCGATGTGAGAGATGAGTAATGGGACGACTAACTCCGATATATTATGGGAGATTTCGGCAAATGTGGGTTCCTTTTCAGCAAGGCTTTTGAGAAGCTCTTGTTCGACTTTAAGCGCAGACCTGGGACAGTACAATTTCAGTCTCATCCGTTCCACCGTTCCACCTGCCAAAGACGCAAGCGCAAGAGCGAAAACACTGACTGCCACGCATTCTGGAAAGCTGAAGCCATGCTCTCAAAGCAGGGACTGGATTCGCCTTGTCAAAGCACTGTTCGCTACGCCCGTCAGATGGCTGGCTGGTAGTCCGCGGGCGACAGGATCAGTAAACGATCCATCAGTGTTATGTCGAAGGATGAAGAAGATGACGTGAGCCAGGCACACTGGGATAGCGGCCAGTGACGCGCTACTGAAAGAGAAAGACGAACTGAAAGTGAGCTCGAAGCTTGACAGGGCGGGGATGGAAGCAAAGAAGGTTGGGGCCGCTATTAATATTATTAAGGTATTTTGTTAAGAAATTCCCATATAACGGGGAGAACTTGGCTTACCTTTAAATTCCGAACTGAGTTGTGGTGGATGACTGTTGGAGGCTTTCTGAATGTTGATTGGCAGCAGCAGGTGTGGCTAGTGATACAGTTCGGTATGGTCACGGGTAACTATGAGGTCCTACTCTTCATCCATGCCTTCTAGACGAGATTACCTGAGATGCTCAATAATAGTGCAGTGCTGCTTCTCACCTGAATCCACAGCAGCTCACTCATGCAAATGAGATGGTCGATTCAAAGATGCAGAACATAAGCTGTTATCTCCTCGGATCTATGCGATAATATCATACCTTACCCACCACATCCACCACTACCTAACTACGTGACCTGTCACTGCCAAATCACTCGTGAGGGGAAGGATGGCCAAACGTTCTCGAAGCCCACCTGTTCTGGAGAGATCTCCATCTATCGATCTTGCTCCAGAAAATCGGTCAAGGGCCTCCTCGTCGGAGTCCTTATCCTCTACACCAGTTCCCTCTAAAGTACATATCCCAGAAGCATCCCCCAACCCTACCGTACAACAAGTGATGCATTGCTCCCTTCCACCTCACAGGGAAACGCTCTCTTTCTCCTCATACGAAGACTACGAAGTCCACTACCAGCAAACCCACGTCAACAGGTGCACCGAGTGCGGGAGAAACTTCCCCACAGATCGGTTCCTGAACCTACATATCGAAGAGAACCATGACCCTCTGATTGTGGCGAGGAGAGAACGGGGGGAGAAGACTGTACTAATCCACCCTATCCTCCATACAGGATAGCTTAGTTTCAAAATCAGAAGCCACTGCTAATGAGTATCCTCTTCATCAGTATAGTTGTTTCGTCGAAAACTGCGAGCGAAAATGCTCTACGCCCCAGAAGCGCAGAATGCATTTGATAGACAAACATATGTTTCCTAAGGTACTGTATACATTCAGCCCCTAGTCTAATTGAAAGGTCTATGGTTCATAGACAGCTTATGTTGTTTCCCAGACCTACAACTTCTACATCGTGAACGACGGCATCGACAAACAAACCTCCATGCTCCGGTCCATGCAGACCCATCGGCGTCGATTATCCAGTACGCCTTCCTCACCGCAGGAAGGCCGGCTCAGAAACCGGCAGACGTCTATCTCGCTGCCGAGTTCTAACCCTAACCCTGTCTTGAATTCAGGGCCAAATAGGACGGCTAGATCTGGCTCGGACGAAATGGAGATCGCGGAACTTGAGAAATCTATGGCTGCGTTGCGGTTTGTCCCTGCAAGTGTGACGAATAAGGGAAGGGTTGGGAATCGGTCATGATATGATGAGCGGGAAATGACTTCATGAGTTCGACCGGCAGATATTGAAGATAGACTGGGCCATGAACGAATCCATTTCAATTTAAGTTAACAAACAGACAAATTGGTTGGAGTTTCACAGAAAATAGTAGTAGTCAAATACAAACCGAAGTCACCAGTTGTCACACTTCCACATAAGAAAAGGAAGGCCTTTACCCGGGCCCTACCAACAGCATGAAACACCCATTAGACCCACTGACTCGCGCCACCTAAAGAAACACCATACTCAAAAAACACAGGGACCTTACGATGTGGAACACCTATATACAGGAAGGCACTAGGGGGAGGATAGAAATGGAAAGAAAAACACGGGTATAAGCCGACATTGTTCAGCCATCAGGAAGTGGTTGAGGAACTTTTCATCCGAGCACTGCGCTTCAGAGTTCTAATACCGAGTTGGTAAGCAAGCCCACTACATCTGAGCTTCTAGCAAATCCGCATAAGCATCCAGACTGGATCCAACAAGATCCACAATAGCCCAGCTGGTGTTTCCTTTGAAGGTCCTCGCCCATACGCGAACAATCGCAACACTCAGTTGTTTCGCCTTGTAAGGGCTGGTGATGAAGTCAAGGTCAGGCGCTCCTGGTGGATCCACTGCCATATCGGTTTCGTCCATCATGCTCTTTATCCATAAGAGCAGCTTCCTCTCATGTTCCGATAGCCTCTGTTCGGCTTGTGTAACTGGTATCGAGAGCAGCCATCGGCTTAGGAGAAAGGCGCATTCTAAGCTGCAGAGAGAATGCTGGATGCTCCAGAAGAACGAGTGGGTTCTTGCGACGAAATCTATACCCAGGCGCACTGGGATCGATAGAGCATGCGCGGAGTGGAGAAGGGCCATTATTAGGCGCGGACTCCGTGCGATGGGAGCAGATTCATTTAAGGCCCGGGCAATCTGGATCGGATCCTGAGTTATCAGTCGACGGCACGGACCTAGGTCGACATGTAACCTGATGTAGGCAAGGCCCAGGAGAGCAGTGGATGTAAATGCGATGGGGCCAGCTGGATTTTGAGGATCAATACTGGATTCAGGAGTTCGTTTCCAGAGTGCTTTCCAAGCGCTCAAAGAATTATCTAAAACGTTCAAATCATCTGGCCTTAGGCTCGTTCCGTGCAGGCTCGGAGCAGAAAGGCAGAGTTGACGGGCGAAGAATATCTGTTGGATAAGTGCGTGTATCAGGATATAATTTCCCAGAGGTGAGATGGGCGCAGTGTTTGTGATGTAGGACTTGGAAAACAGCTTTGTGAAAGCTTCCTGGAAAGGGACATCCGATACATGTCTGGTGCGAAGGACGCGGCGCCACTGAGCCGCATTGTTCGCCTTCCAGATGTCATGCGCACAAGGCATGTTCAATTTGAGCTCCGCGTTCAGTATAAGTGGCGGAATGTTGTACATAATTGAATGGAGGTTGAAGAAGCAATAAACGATGAGCTTCGTGCGCCTATTCGATTCTTGCCGAACCCATTCTTCCCAGTTATTTGGGTCCAAGCCAGTGGTCAACTCAGTGAGCCCGTGCTCCCGGACAAGCCTAGCCAATGTACTTTGAAGAGAGAGTATTTCTCGTAAGAGCTCAGGCTGTCGCTCCCAAGACGCAAAAACCGTAAGCAGCAAAAAGGTTTTGATCACCTCCATGTGAGCGTTCGAATCTTCCGGGTTGTATGCTGAAGGATCAACAGGGTATAAAACATGAGACTGGTGTTGATGTGTTTGGAACGGGCTATTTGAGGTCGTGGAGGACCCACGGGAATTGTGAAAGCCTGAGGGCGGAGATAAAAAGTTCCATGTCGGACAAGGTACTTGCTTACTATCTCGTCTCTGTAAGCGTTCTAGGAGGATTGCCTTCGCAGCGTGGAAAAGGTCAATCCCCCTATTATTCTCGAAACGGTAGTGGGATCCTGCGGCTGCTAAAGCGAGAGTAAGCTCAGGCGAGCATTTGGCAATGGACAATGTTGGAACATGGATGAAAGGAAGATGCTCATTTAGGCCATTTATGTAACCGGCGAAAAAGCGAGAGAGAGCATGCCTGGACGGTGGCACAAAACCCTTGGGGAGAACGTAAGCAAACTCCTCGAGCTTTGCGACGAAGGATTGGCGGTCGGCGTTGGAGATATCCCAGGCGGCTCTCGGGCCTTCGTCACCAAAACCGAGACGGTCGTCCACTTCGTGAGCTTCTGGTTGAAGCGATGGCAGCCGAGAACCAAAGTTGGAGAAAGACGGAGGGTCATCGGCAGCAGTTCTCGGATCGCTCATCATATCTGGTCCCAGCCTGGAGGATTCCCGTATTGCAGATTTGGATTCCATTGGGAGGCTAGTGGGGAGCATAGGCTCTTCTACGCTTGAGAAGACGCCAGAATCCCAGTCTGAAGAAAGGCCAACGCTTTCTAAAAAGACAGTAAAGTCTTGAACAGGGTCCCCCAAGTCGGTAAGATCCAATATGGAAGGCTCAACGCCATAATTATCCGTGATTGTTCTTTCCGGGACATGGGAAAGAGGCGGAGGGGGTGCGACAACCTGTGACGGTTTCCGCAAACTCTCCAAGTTCTCTTGTTGGCCCTCGAGGGCAACATGACTCGCCGCATGGGACAGAAGATTCAAGTCATACCCCCATGATGGATTAAAATGAGGTGTGTCAACGATAGACGGGGGCTGAATCTGAACCTCAGGAGGAGGCGGAGGTGGTGGAACTTGTTGGGTCTGGATCGGAACAGCGTCGGCGAGCTCTAGCATTCGAGATTCATGGTGCGGGGGCGGAATAATAGACGAGGATGTCTGCGAGACGTCGTGGTTGCTGTGATTGCGATGCTCTCGATTTGCTGCCGCCTCGGCCGGATGGACTAAACGCTCATGTCGTACGAGCAGATCGCTTTTCGATGCAAAAGACAATTGATCAGTGGGGTGCACTAGAGAGCGATAAGGTATAGCTGGCGACTTACCTCCTTGCGAAAGACTTGGAGCATATCTCACATGAGAATGGTTTTTCTTTGGTGTCTATGACGGCGAGTTAGCCGGGGAGATGCATCAAACATTAGTGGCCTTCTTGGGAGCAAAATGAGGGTTACTCAACGGGTGCGGAGGTGGCGCTGAAGATGCTCGAGGCGAGCGAAAGATCTATTGCAGTATTCGCAGGAAAGCGATTTGCGATGAGCTGTGGTTGACTTCTTCCTCACTTTCCCCGAATTTGACCTCTCATCGTCCATGGCGAACAGCCTTGGGGTTTGGAGCATGTCTTTCGGATGGATCTCAGGCGCGGGGAAAGAAAATACTGTGGGGGGTGAGGGGGTGCCACGTGATCGCCGGAAACAGACTGGTTGGCGGTTGGCGGATTGGTTTTCTCAGCCTGAGGCAGTAACTTCTACCACGCTATCCATCACTCAGCTTTGGTGATAATGAGAGGCGCATCTTACGGGACATTGAACTACTCTACCTAGTATGTTTGGAGGACACACTTCAATATGATGTGCCATAGAAATCAGCTTTCAGGCACCAAAAGAAAAAGCGCCGGAGCAAAAACACATAGTGGACCGCCCAGTACTTACATTGCCCACTGCCCACTGCTAGATAGTGATTGCCCACTTAGATAGCAGTATTCTGTGCGGAGATGCAGCTGGCATGAAAACCAAGCCCTGTGCCGACCTTTCGGTTGGTCAAGCCAGTTATGTAGATACAATAACAGATAGCAATTATCTCCGATCAGCCAACACTGAGCTTTCAGACGCATATCTACATAGCTATGCTGAGGCTATGCTTGCATATTACTATTTTTTATACTAGGCCCGCAGTCTAAGAAGGACTGCTAGGGCGCTGCTTTGTGAACAGGGTATCAAGACTATATATATATATAAATTTTAAAACGTGGACTCCCGGTTGACACTTCCACATCTATGGATTATACAGCCGACTAACAAGACAAGCCCGGAGATATCTTACAACTTCCACTATGTCAAGCAATGTATTTATTGTTTATGGTTAGAGGCAAAAGAATGACTTGAAGACTATAGCGGATGGTTGGGTTTAGGTCACAATTGCCGGAAAGATCATGTTCTGGAATGTTTGAACATGGGGCTACCAGACAATAACCTTCAATTTATCACTATAAGATTCAATGCAACAAGTCGCTTACTGGGTTACAGAATGGTTTGCTGCCATAAGACTCAATGAATCATGGATGATTCTATTCAAGCGTCTCATCTGGAAATGGGCTGATAGGGTCTATGGGATACCAATATATTCCGCAGCCTCCATGTCCTGTCCTGGCATTCCCAGGAGGAGGACGCATCGCGTTCATCCTACTGCAGCCATACCCATATCTCAGGAGCGCGCGTGCATATACACATACACACACACACATACACAGACAGAGAGAGAGAGTGTGTGAGAGATTAGCGCGTCCTTTGCATTATGGATTAGGTACAAGCGTTGTTGACTCGTATAACTAGGTCCACGTATTGCCATCAGGGGCTTGTTTCGTCCAGCTTGCTCGCTGAGAAATCAGTGAGTCGCGGAATGACAATATCCTCTGATACAACGATGGACAGCAAATTCAACAAGCCGTGAAACATGCCCAAATATAATCCGCGGCATAGATGGGTTTGAAATGGGGGCATATAGAAATGCTTCAAGGTTCCATGGATCAATAATAGTTATGCAAACCCGACGACTGAGTCAGACAGGGGGCCGAACCGACAATAGCAGCTGGCCACGGTCGGACCAGCCGCTACAGGTTATTGTTTCAGATTGGCGACCTCCCTGACAAATCACCTACTATCCGTGCTGCGGAGGCTGCGACTGCTGTCTGAGCGGGAGGGTAGGACGAAGATAAACGAAGGGGACTCACACTGTGTTGACTTAGTTTGGACAGAATGGATCTATTAGGTTGTCTTGTCAATAGATTATTATTATCAATCGCTATCCATTGAAAGAAAGTGAACACAGCTTGAAGGCTCCATGGAGTGAGACAATCACATGACTTCAAGCTGAAACAGAAAAGCCATCGATGAGACGGGACTCCAGGGAGTGGAGGGCAAATCAGAGAGAGAGAGAGAGACAGTGAGAGACAGCCAGCAATAAGACGAAGGTTCCCTCCTCCCTCTCTCCATCCTCCGGCCGTCCCAGAGCGTTTTCAAGCTTTCAACTGTTGATCAGCTATCTCCTTTCCTTCATATCTTTTCCCTCTTCATTCGCTTTATTTATTCCTCCGCTCCCCCCTTCTGTTCTGGGCCTTTTGTTGATGGGCATGCCTTTATCAACATACTAACAGCCGATCGATCGCCAGTCTAGGTACTAGTTACCCGCAGTGGTCCAGACTCGACCCTAGGCTCAAAACAACGTTGGGACAAAGAGAATTCAACACACTTCGGTCATATCATCCAGAGGGGCTTTGGCTCTGATTCTGCTACCCAACAACACTTTGATTCTGCTTTGATTGGTATGTCGTTCGCTGAGTCTAGACTCTACCCAGGTAGATTTGTAGACTGTCTACGCGGGGATTTCCGACTCACAGTCACCTCATGCCTAACCACTTTCTCTTTGTTCTATTTAGATGGCTAACGGAGGGACGCCTACAGTTCTACTAGTTGATAACCAAGATGATGTACTAGTCGGCCCTTAATATCACCGAAACCTCTCTCCTTCCGTGCAAACGTGTCTATATACCCCACTGAGATCGTTAAACTATTGTCTGTGATCGGGAGACTGTCTTTTGCGGACCGCGCCAATATATCCTCATCATGCTGGCGTCGAAGACATACGTGAGCCCGCTGGGTATGCCAACGTCGCAAACGCCTACGGCATCTTATCATACTGGATCGCAAAAGACCGCCACGTTTCCGGATTCGCAAGCAGGGGCACTATACACGAGTCCAACAAAGTCGGAATTCTCCTCTGAAGTCGATGATGGGCTTGAAGCAGTGAGGTGAATTGCCTTCATGCGAAATATCGCTCTGCAAAGGGATATATCTCTGGTTGCTGACCACCCCTAGGTCGTGGGATGAAAACCAAGTGATCGCGTGGCTCCATACCATCAATTGTCAGCAGTATGAACAGTTATTTAAAGGTACTGTGATGCTTTTGCTTCTCGACTTGTTCCTGGGACTAGTCGAAGATAGAAATGACTGACAATTTTTCAGCCAATAACTTCAATGGCAACAACCTAATAGAGTGTGACCAGAAGATACTTCAAGAAATGGGCATCAAAAAAATTGGCGACCGGGTCCGAATCTTCGTTGCAATTAAGCAGCTGAGGAACAAGTCAGTAGCCAACCTTAAGCAGAAGAACCTGGTACGGCAAGCTCTATCCTCCATAATTGCGACGACTAACTCTTGTGTAGAGGCAGCTGGCGGCTCTGGAAGCAGCGAATCAGACAGCTTCATCCGACTCCTCCCGTCCGTACAATCGCCCGCCATGGGCGTCCAAAGCCGGTGATTATGGCCACGGCAGACCGACTTCACGCCCTGGGTCCCCTCTAAGGCCACATCGAGACGTTGTGGGCAGTCCCATGGAGGCGGTACGAAGGGATTTTGTTTCACTAAGCTCGGGCTCCGGCCGGCATACCGGAGCCCCGGCTGACACAAGCTATGGCCAACGAAATGCGGCGCATCTGAGACAAAATCCTAGCCTTGACGGGTTGACAATGGGGGCTTTGCCGGACAATACTCCCGTGATCAGAGTAATCTACACTGGTGGCCAGACAAAAGTCCTTGATATCAAACACTGCAAAACTGCCGACGAGATCATCCTCTGTGTTCTTAGGAAGCTCCAACTTCCCGAGCACCAATACCGCAACTATTGTTTCTATGTACTTGACGGATTGGAGGCCGACCCCTCCAACTGCCGGAGGCTCGCAGACCATGAACTCATGGATATCTGCGAAAACCGTAACAGATCTGAACGGGGCCGACTTATTCTCCGGAAAATCCACGCCGGAGAACCGGATATTGATGAGGTTCGCCGTGCGTCTCAGCTCGCGGTGGACGAGAGTCAAGTCGCACATAGGAATGCTCTCAGCAGTTCAAATATGCGGAACCAGATGAAGATACAGCAGTTAACTGGCGAAACTTGGGATAACATTAAACAGCCCAGGTCGCCCGTGTCTTCTCGTCATAACCAGAACCCCAACGAACACCTCACTGAACGCCATGCAGTTTCTAAGCTACGATCGTTCTTTGGCGCTCGACCACCAAGCGAGATGATTATCCACGAGATTTCATCATACTTCCCTGATCACCAAAGGGAAAATATCGAGAAGACCATGCGCATGTCCGTTCGCAGGTCTCAGCGTCTAAGCAGAGCAGCTAGTCGGTTGAGCGTCGTCAGTAATATGAGCTATGCGTCGAGCTTGAAGGATGCACCACCTATTCCCAGTATCGCTGACACCTGGCTCAATAATGGTGCGCCACCGACTCGAGCTGCACGTCCCCTCTCTGTGGTTTCTACAAGACCCGGCCTTCCTTCAACCACCTATAGAGATTCCATCGCCTCCAGTTCTCTTCACCCCCTTCAGGAGGAGTCACCAATCGAACCGAATCGCAAGTCATATGTCTCTTTTGATAGTGGGTCAGACGATCCGACAAATTCACTCCATAGCCTCGACGAAAATGCGAGCATTGCCGCCACGGATGGAGGTTCGTTTAATGAACGTCTGAGCATCCTCGTGGCGGAGGATGGGGAAGAAGATGACGATGGGCTGAACGAGTTCTTGGCCGGAAATAACTTCGTGAATTGGATGAAGGGCTCACTGATCGGCGAGGGTTCCTTTGGAAGTGTCTTCCTTGCGCTCCACTCGATAACTGGTGAGCTCATGGCCGTCAAGCAGGTTGAGATCCCATCAGCGACCAAGGGTACGGAATTTGATAAGCGAAAAAACAGCATGGTCGCCGCGCTTAAGCATGAGATTGAACTTCTGCAGGGCCTGCACCACCCGAACATTGTCCAGTACCTAGGAACGACTGCCGACGACCAATACTTGAACATTTTCTTGGAGTATGTGCCGGGAGGATCCATCGCGACGATGCTCAAGCAGTACAACACTTTTCAGGAACCCTTGATCAAAAATTTCGTGCGGCAAATACTGGCTGGCCTGTCCTATCTTCACAGCAAGGATATCATCCATCGTGACATCAAGGGTGCAAACATCCTAGTCGACAACAAAGGTGGCATCAAGATATCCGATTTCGGTATCTCTAAACGCGTTGAAGCTTCCACCGTCCTTGGAGCTCGCGCAAGCACTGGTGGGGGCCATATCCATCGGCCCTCTTTGCAGGGTAGCGTTTACTGGATGGCGCCTGAGGTTGTTCGACAGACCGCGCACACGAAAAAGGCTGACATTTGGAGTTTGGGCTGCCTTGTCGTCGAGATGTTCATCGGCTCCCACCCCTTCCCCGACTGTAGCCAACTTCAAGCCATCTTTGCAATAGGAAGCAACCAAGCTAGGCCTCCAGCTCCAGAACATGCTAGCAAAGATGCTCAAGCTTTCTTGGACATGACTTTCCAGCTCGACTATGAAAAGAGACCAGACGCAGACGAATTACTCAAATCGACTTTCCTTGCCGCGTCACTGAACTAGGTTCTTTTATGATATTTTTGGTTCTGAACAAAATATTTTCCCCTTCAGCACCGGAGTTGGAGGGCTTATTGGAGTCTTGTTGTCCTTTTGGGCCACGTTGTCATTATCCAGCCTTTGAATTCGTGCCTAGCCATTATTTCTTTCGTGGATTTCAAGAAGCAGGTGTTAATAGATTGGATTCCATATATATCCCCTCCCAGTTTCAGACATAGCCGGCTTACTAAATCAACTTGTCGGATGCGTGTACTGAGAGACCGCGTCCTGAAACCCATAGCATCTGTCCGTTCCTGATTCCCCTGCTTCGCGCAGCTCAAATTGTGACCTATTTCGCCTAAAGACGGGGATAGTCTACACTGAACAGAAGAGTGTGTATATGGAAGTAGTAAGACAGAATAATATACATATGTTCGGGGAGAACCACCGTATGCATCACATGTCGATCTAAAAGTAAAGAAAATATGCAGCTGAGGCATTGGAGATAATAACCAATAATGTAGCATCTAGTTAACTAGCTTGCCATAGAATGGAACTCCCAAGGCGCTGAGTAGAAGTCGGGCATCCTTGTCAGCCCTGGCGGAGGTGTGGAACGTAATGTGGCATCCAGGGATCATGTGCGGGGGATACCTATACGCGCGCTGTATTAGTTGCATATACCAAGAAGCATAAGGGAGAAAGATGCGATGCTTACATATCGTAGTTAACCTCAATCTCCGGGAAAAGCGCGACATGTTGTGGCGCCAAGCCGAAGGAGATGTTTCCACTGCTATCACCACTGCTGCCCTTCACACCCGGCCACTCCTTGATCCGGGGCATCACAATATCAATCAGCTTTCCGAAGAAGTGATACATGTTCTCTCCGCGAAGGTCGGCTTTCACAGCCACAGTGTCTCTACCGGGAGAAATGCCCCACCCAGGAACGCCTGTTTTCGACTCGAATGTTTCCACCCTGACGTTCGAGATAGCCTGGACCGCTATACCGGCCACATGGAGCCATGCGGAGCTCTCAGTTGCGGCTCGCTTAACATAACTGTGAACGGTGATCCGCTCGAGCTTAGGGACGTTGTTGAAGTCGATCGGCTTGCGGAGCAGCCGTAGTACATCGCCGCCGCGGGGCCCGCGGAGAGGACGGTTCTTGTGGTATGGGGAGCTATCGTCCCACGAACGTAGACGAGGCGCCTTAGGTGGAGGAGTGAAGCCAGGTGGGGTATGGACGTAGCAGAGGGTAAGGATATCGGAGGCGATGGTGGACTCGTAGGTCTGTTCTACTCTGGGCAAGGAGAAGGGACCTGGGACGAAGACTCGAGAAGAGGGATCATTGGGAGGAGGAGGACGATGAGGATGCAATGGGCCACGGTCGTATTTTGGCGATCGGAATTGATATCTATGTGCGGGATGGGTGTGAGAAAGAACATCGTTCCAAAGCCGAGCACAAAATCTCGCGACGGCTTGTATACGCTCGGAAAACGACTTACCGACTCCGCGGAAGTTGGAGTCTCCGTGCTTTGGCCCTTGCAATAGGGTTGAATGACTTCGCGGCTTCTGCCGGTACAGCCGTAGGTTTTAATGAACCTTCCGATTCCAGATCACTGAGGTTTAGGGACGGTTTGGCCGACGCTTGGTCGGAGACGTGGCGGCGCCAGCAAAGGCCCTGGACGCGGGCAGAAGGTGCAATAGCCCGCGGCAATGATCTTGCCAGGTATCTTGAAGACTCGCTAGCGGCCATTGGAATCCACAGGAAATGGTTGTTGCTGCAGACTCGTCAATGCGGAGGGCCAAAAATTGTTTCGGGGACAGGAAACATTTGGAGCCGGTCACGTGAGAATTGCACAGAACTGGCTGAGAATACTACTGCCTTAGATCCCAGGCGTCAATAATAGTGCCAGATTGGCCCCGCATGTGACTCTGGAGCCTGACTCCGGATGGACCCAGGATAACCCGACCCTCCTCGCTGCAAAATAAAGTAAAGTGATCGGCCGGAAAAGTCGCTCTGTGGTAATAGTAGTACTAGTACAAAACGATCACCAGCTCACGTTCGAGGCGAGCTGTCGCCTCCCAGGTCTATCATGCTCATGTAATAGACACGTTCATTTGCCTTCTATCCACCACTCTCCTTTTCAGGTTGTATTACTTTTTGCGCGGTCGAATGTGATGTCACTTGTCTGGCTCAGCTGGTGCCTGCAACCGCACAGGAGTCCTTTTCCAACGCCCGCGGGCGAAATCACCAGAAGACCCCCTCACCTGATACACTCACCTCATTCCGCTAGAGGACAGCCTTCTACCTACTCTATCATAATCTAGTGGTCTGCCCCAAGGGCAACATCAGATTTCTTTCCCCATGTCGATTCGTGTTGTCGCCCTCGGTCTCAACGCCCTCAAACCGTTCATCGCACTTGCTTCCCCTCCCTGAAGATGAGTGGTATACACAGATTTCTCACAAGGCGCGAACGGAATGGCAAGTATATTAAGCAAAGCTCAGACGAGGTATAGTGAAGGAAACAGTCTACGAGAGCTGTTGCGGGGTTATTAACATTTGCATTGCCGCAGTCAAACTCTCTCGCGCGCCCTCACATGCGCGATCTCTTCACATCAGCGACTACCAACGGCAACGCAACCGATCAACCGAAAAGGGTGAGCATGACTTCACTCCGCTCAATACAATTATACTATGTCTCATGTTGATTTTATGCGAGCCTTGACTTACAAGAACACAGCTCAAGGCCTTAGAGCGACGAATTTCGCAACTTGGTGTCAGCGGGCTAAACGAAGGGCACTTCCGCTTTGCACTAGAATACATGCAGGGGGACGTTGAGAAAGCCTTCGAGTTTTTGCTGCTCGTCGAGGATTCGATCGAAGGGATAATCAAGGGATATTCGCCTCGCACGAAACTACTTGGAGCCGAAAATCGTGAGGGTGTTACGTGCTATCTGGATGCGCTACTGTTTGCTATGTTTGCTCGACTGGATTGCTTTGAGGGGATATTGTACAAAGACTTCGGCGATGAGCCCCGTCGGAAACTCTCGATGCTCTTGAGACTTTGGGTCAATCTATTACGGTCCGGGAAGCTCATCACGACGAATATTGTACGTCTCTGCCTGCATCTGATTCAGTTGTGAGAACGAAAGCTGATGTAGCGTCATCTCAAGACGAAAAATATCCAAGACGCCCTCGCCGAATGCGGATGGGAAGATGCGGCTAATCTCCACCAGCAAGATGCGTCCGAGGCATTTACGTTCATCACGGAGAAATTGGAGTTGCCTCTTCTTACTCTCAAAATGGACATATACCATACCGGCAAGGAAGACGTGAATGATGACCACAGATTCGTCAACGAGAGGCTGCTGGAGGTAGCTATACCAGAACCAGTGGATGGGAACACGGTGACCCTAGAGAGTTGTCTAGAGTTGTACTTCAACAATCGGATAGAAGTAAAACGGTACCTTGAACGCCACAATACCCTTGAGTCAACCAAGTCAGTGGATTCGATTTTGAAGGGCTCCAGTGCACACGTCGAAACGGTGGAGTTGAGCACGCCCACGTCCTCGTCACCAACTTTATCTCCTAAGGCGACTCCCATCACATTAACAGAGACTCCATTATCGGATCGATCGACATATCGACGGAACAGCATCATCCAACAAAAGTATATTCCTGACTCGGATGCCAGCGACCCCTCGGAGCATCGCCGGGGAACCTATAGGAAAGAGGTGATGATGCCTGCATGGCAGTTTTTTAGCTTGATTCGTGAGTCCTTCAGACGCCATGGTTCTACAATCAACGCTCCATTGACACACGCCATAGCATGGTATACAGATAATTCTCCGAAGAATGATTCGCAAGTTGCAGCCCATTTCTCCTCAAAACGACCGATCCTCGGGTTGTGTCTGAAGCGATATTCCATGCTACCGAACGGTAAAGCAATCAGGCTCGACACGTTTGTCGACATACCCACTGAGATTGGGCTGCCGCACTTTATTCAGGATGATAACTTGGAGGAGGGCGGCCCAATATGTGGGAACTTCAAGTTATCTCTGCAAGCCCTGGTCTGCCATAGAGGTACATCTGTCGACTCTGGACACTACATAGCCATTGTCAGAGGCACAAGTGCCGGTGCACAACCATCCAGCTCTCAGGGGCCAGAATCTTCTAATGGCGATACAAGTCCGAGATATTGGATGCGATTTGACGATCTGGCTAAGGAACGGGTAACGCTTGTTGACATTGAGCAAGCCCTTAAGACCGAGTCGCCATATCTTCTCTTTTATCAGATCTTACCCATTGATGAGGATGCAGCGGCAGCCAATCTCTCAAATGAAAATGAAGCAGCTTCATCTGTGGCCTCTGCGGAGGCCCAGGAACAGGACGCACCCGACTTGTCACCTATATCACAGGCTAATCACCTCGGCGCGGGATACAAGTCTGGCCGTCCTAGCCTCGAAATCACTGTTGCTGATGGCCGAGTTTTTGCAAATGGCGCTGCTGAGGACTTGGCTGACGTTAAATATGCCGTTGCCGATGTAGGGCTGCGCTCAGTCCCGTCGACGTCGCCAAGGCTTATGCCAAGGGATTATGAGGAAGGCAGGAGGTCGTTTACATTCTCACGGCGTGGTTCGAGAACCACGAGGTCTAACCCGGGAAGCCGTGCCGGGAGCCAGGTCAGCGAGAACAGGGTTAGTGCGACATTTTCACGCTTCGCGGGCCGTCTCAGCAAGGACAAGATTTCTAGCGACGCGTTTGCATTTGATGCCGAGGACGATGAGACGACCAAAAGCGAAGCTCCTGCGCTCACTATCGAGAACATCAAGGCTGGTGAGATGAGGGAGAAAAGTCCTAGGAGGTCAAGATTCACTGATAGGCAGAAGGAGAAAGGGAAGGAGAAGTCAAGAGAAAGAAGAGGGCGCAGACTTGAACGCGAGTGTGTTGTTATGTGAGCATTTATCAGGTGATACATGGCGCCTTTACATTTTCTATGACTATCACGATAATCTTTACGATAATGTTTATATGAGCCTCAGGGGATCCTATGGTTGGTGATCGCCAGATGTGCATGTATGGCTATTATTTTGAGACGCTTATACTGCTCCTAGAGATAGAAATACAAGGTGGAGAGATTTATTATTATTATTGACTGGTTTATGTGCTGTACTATATTATCTGTTCCGCCTCAGGCAACCACAGATGCCGGCCCAAGACACCCGTTCTCCGCCCGCGGGGCGTCAGTGGAAGCTCTTCCAAGGTTGACTGAGTAAACTACTATCTTCAAGACCAATAGCCCTTCTCCACACGGCTGAGGCTTTTATCTCTCAGCTGCTTCTGCCATCAGTGGGCTTGTGCGTACTTACTCGGAATGATCTAAGTCTTCTGTGTACGATCGGCGCATCATGGCGCTGGAGGCTCCCAGCGGGTATGCCGCTCACAGCAACCTGATCGAATCGCCGGATGCGCTTTCTCCCATGTTCGACGTTAAGCATGTCCAACTTCAGTTCCCGCTTGCTGCCGATTTTGTGGCCGCGCAGGTAGCCGACAATGTTCTCATACTGGCTCTATCGACGGGGCGTATCTTGCGTATCGACTTGAGCAACCCCGAGCATATCGATGGTAGGGAGCTCCGGTGAAGCCACAGGTAACGATGTCTAGTACTGACTGAGATTTTGTATATCAGATGTTGACCTCCCAAAGAAGTCATCGGAAATAGGGGTCATCCGTCGGATGTTCCTGGACCCCTCCGCTTCACACTTGATCATCACTACGACCCTAGGCGAAAACTACTACCTCCACACTCAGTCAAAGCAGCCGAAGCCATTGTCGCGGCTCAAGGGTCTCTCAATTGAGAGTGTCGCTTGGAGTCCTTCCCTCGCGACAGCTTCCACTCGAGAGATATTACTGGGCACAACGGACGGTCAGGTGTGGGAAGCATATATTGAACCGTCTACCGAGTTCTATCGCCGTGAAGAGAGATACGCCAGCTCAATATACCGGACACCGGATGCCTCTCCGGTGACGGGTATCTGGGCCGATTCACTGCCTTCCAAGGGTGAGCAGAGAAGGGTGTTGGTGGCCACACATGGCAGGTTATTGTGTTTCTTAGGCCGGACTGGCAGATCGGGTAAAGAAGGTGGTGGCTCCATATACGCCGACCTCTTCCAACGAGAAACTCCCATCATCCACGATATCGGGCAGTCATCCGGTTCCGCGCCGTCATTACTGGCCCTTTCGCCGCCTGGGACTGACGCTCATCATGCGGATGCCCTGCCCGATAGAGAATTTGCTTGGTTAAGCTCTCAGGGCGTTTATCATGGGCCGCTTCCGTATGCGCCGGATAAGTTGAACCAGCCGTTCGAAGGCTCAAGTATGCTTCCGCGGTCAATTTTCCCAGCAACTGAATCCGCACGGGGAGGGAAGAAGCTAATCCAGGATCCAATAACCGCCATGACGCTGTCCGAATGGCATATTTTAGTTCTCGTCGAAGGCCGAGTCCTTGCCGTCAACCGCCTGAACGATGAGATTGTCTTCGATCAGGAGGTTCTTGAGCCAGGTCAAGGTGCTCTAGGTCTTGTGACGGACGCAGTGATGAAGACCTACTGGCTTTTCACAAGCCAAGAAATCTATGAGGTATGTGCTGAGGAGGAGGACAGAGATCTTTGGAAGATATTCTTGCAGAAACAGTTGTTCGAGAGGGCTTTCCAATATGCCCGCACCAGCTCTCAGAAGGACGCTGTTGCTACCGCTTCAGGTGACTTTCTAGCCAACAAAGGTCGTTACCTAGAAGCGGCCGGAGTCTGGGGCAAGAGCAGCAAGGGGTTTGAAGAAGTTTGTTTGACGCTCATCAAGCGCGGTCAGCATGACGCTCTGCGGAAGTACTTGCTTTCCCAGCTCTCGATGTATAAGAAGTCTTCCTCGATGCAAAGGGTCATGGTCGCAAGCTGGCTTATAGAAGTATTCATGACGAAATTGAACTCCCTTGATGACAATATAACTACCAACGCGGAACTTGCTGAGGGCGCAAGCACCGAAGACATCCAGGACGAGCTCAGAAGTGTGCGAAACGAGTTTCAAGAGTTTGTGACCAAATACAAGTCCGACCTTGACCAAAAAACTGCCTACGATATCATCAGCAGCCATGGGCGGGAAAAGGAATTACTGTTCTTTGCGACCGTGATCAACGACCATAATTATGTCCTGTCGTACTGGATTCAACGGGAGAACTGGTCTGAAGCACTCGATGTCTTGCAGAAACAGAGTGACCCCGAGGTGTTCTACAAGCATAGCAGCGTGTTGATGTCACACGCAGCAGCTGGCTTGGTAGACATCTTGATGCGGCAGACCAACCTGGAGCCTGAAAAGCTCATACCTGCGCTACTGAACTACAATAGCAGCGTGAACGTGCCGCTGCATCAGAATCAAGCCGTGCGGTACCTCAACTTTATCATCATGAACCACCCGAGACCGTCGGCCGCAGTGCATAACACTCTCATATCGATACACGCTTCGAGTCGCTCGACCTCCGAAGCAGGGCTTCTCACCTATCTCCAGTCACAGCCATCATCTCCTCCTCCATATGACGCGGATTTTGCTCTGCGTCTTTGCATCCAGCATGAGCGTGTCCAGTCATGTATCCATATTTACAGCGCCATGGGGCAATATCTCCAGGCAGTTGAGCTAGCTCTACAGCACGAGGACATTGAGATGGCGGCCATCGTTGCTGACCGGCCAGAAGGAAACAACAAGCTACGGAAGAAGCTCTGGCTCCTAGTCGCTGAGAAGAGGATCCGGCAGCCAGGTACAGGAATCAAGGACGCAATTGAGTTTCTCCGTCGATGCGAGTTGCTCCGCATTGAAGATCTCATCCCGTTCTTCCCCGATTTCGTTGTGATAGATGATTTTAAGGACGAAATCTGCAACGCTCTAGAAGATTACTCGCGGCATATCGATGCTCTGCGACAGGAGATGGACAACTCGGCACAGACAGCCCGTCAGATTCGGTCTGAGATCGCCGCGCTAGATACCCGGTATGCGATTGTCGAGCCCGGTGAGAAGTGCTGGATATGCTCGTTGCCCGTGCTCAGTCGGCAGTTCTTCGTTTTCCCCTGTCAACACGCATTCCATAGCGATTGTCTCGGGAGGGAGGTTCTCGAAGGCGCAGGAGGAAAGAAGAAATATATCCGAGACCTGCAATCGCAGCTGAACGAAGGCGCTCTCACCTCGTCACGGCGAGAGGAGATAGTGAAGGAACTCGACGGTCTGATAGCAGAAGCCTGGTATGTCCTCTTTATCCTAATTTTCAAACTTCATCAGAAGCTAACAGCAGCCCAATAGTATCCTATGCGGCGACCCTGCGATCAAACAGATCGAGAAACCATTCATAACCTCCTCCGATAACGCCGACGAATGGGCTCTATGAGTTCTCATCTACGTACAACTTTCAAACTACTCTTTTTCGATATATAAGCAGCGCAACTATACCCCCCACCCCCAAAACACCATCCCCGCACCCCGAATACAGCACATGAATACTTAAAACCAATGATAAATCCCGTCACGTATCAATGCATAGCTTTCATAGAAACGCACCGAAATCAATAGAAAAGCACCTGTCACTCGATTTTATCCATCACCATCGAGCTAATCCCCAGCGGAAAAGTGGCTTGAAACGTCAGGTTGCAGTTCTGTCCCAACGTACATCTGGAATTCCCATTTCCGAATGATGTACCAGCAACGCCTGTTCCCAAAGCCGAGAACACTGCACGGTTCAATTATCACTCCAGCCCTCATGGGACGTTTTGTCGCAACCGAGCAGGTTGTCGAGCCTAGAGTGCGGCCCTGGTTCTCTCCGGCCCCGTCGATGGGAGGCCATTGCGCTGAACTTTAACGGTGCCACTACATACAGTCATTATCATCGCTTTATAGAGAGTAGGTAGGTAGCTATGTATGTATGTCGGAGACGGAACATCATCCATGATGGTGTAATGGGCTGACGACAATAAATGATCTGAATTGGTGCTGAGGTGCTGAGACGTGTCTGGGGGGTTTAGTTGGTCTGGGCCTGAGACTTGGTAAGTCCGGGGTTAGACTATATGCCGTGTGACTGATTTATTGATCGCGTTACGGGGTGTGTTTTGGCTGTTGTTTATGTTTTGCAGAGGCTTCTTGTTTTGGTTGTTGTTGTTGTTGTTGACAGGGATTGTTATTTGGGGGGGGGTGGGGGGACTGTTAGCAGTCTCCTAGGAAGAGTGGCCTTTCAGGATTGTTTGGACGGGAGACTGGGTTACCAACAGGAGTTAGGTCCACATAACTGGCTTCCTCTTAGGCGTAGGCTTAATTCAAGGTGACTTTGTCACTTCAAACCTCGATCCATGTTCTTTATCTGTATAACTAGAAGGCAATAATGAAACAGATGACCGTGTCTTCTCTAAGAGGGACCTCCGGTCAAAATATGCAATGGCTGCTTCTGTGCTACATACATTGTCTACTTTGATTCCATATTATGCAAGTTCAAGTTGTATCGAAGATTCTGGATATCCTCCGTCTGCGAGGCCGTGGCCAGTTTCTACGCGTTCCGAGGTTCCGTCCGTCTCCTTACTTCTGCTCCATGAAGGCATTATTTGTTTGGATTTGCGATCCGTCATGATATAAGCCGAGAATTCCCTGATAGGCCCCGTGATATCCTCAAACGGAAGATAAAATGGTAGCTCACTGCCGCTAGCCTGCAACCCCCTTGCTGTCGACTTGACAACAAGCCCTCCCTAACTAGATGACATGTTCGAGGGAGAGCTGTGAAGGACACCGCGGGTTGAGGTGGCTGGTGGCGAATTGCTCGAAGGCCCAATTCAATCCTAAGTGGGTTGGTAGTAGGTAGTTACTAGGTAGGTAGGTCGTACGTCGGGTAACTTGCTACCTACCTAGGTGCAGGTGCAGGTGCAGGTGCATGAGAGAGCTGTTGCCCTGGGACCAGAGTAACCTCCGAGCTGCTGCTTGTTGAAAATGCGGAGTCGAACTACAGTACATATCTAGGTAGCTAGGTAGGTACACAGATGGGTGGGACGATGATGAACTTCCATTAGGATGCATGGATCTCCGAGAGAGCAGGCTGAGCGGGCCATTGCATTGCAGTAGTTAACTCCGTATCTGTCTGATGATATGAGCCCCCGGTTTTCTTTTTTTTCCCTTGAAGATTGGCTGCTTAACCAAGGGACAAATAATAATAATAGCCGAATAATCATAATATGGGGTAGGAGTAAGGACTCCATACCTAAGGTACTGGCACTAAGTAGGTTACAGCTGTACCCCATGATCCACTACGTGGAGGGTGCGGCATGCGGGCAACTGCCGAAAACAGGCAACGCTGGAGGGGCAAGAAGTAGGAAAGAAAGAAGAGAATGAGGAGACAAGGAGACGTTGAGATGAGGGGTTATGGTTGTTGACACACAATTCAGTCAGTTCATACCTGTTGATCTGGGTTCCTAGGTACACTGCACTGGACAATTCACGGTCCAGATTCTTCAGGTTGGCGATCGTCTGGGGAAGGGGGCGAAACCCAATTGCAATTTCCAGCAGTCTGGAAGTCCTGGCACAGTCAACTACTATCTACCTGGTAATATGATTAAGATTAATATTTCCAGAAGTCTAATCCCCAGATCCTGTCGTCGGGAATCCAAAAGGATGGGATGAGGGGGGTTCAGCGGGAGGAAGAAGAATCCATCTGGATCAGGGTGTAGGAAGAGTGGACTCAAAAATTGGGCTCGGAGTGTCAATATCATGGGGTCCGAAATCTGGGGAAGGGAATTCGTCTCAATTCAAACTCAACCAGCTTGGACCAAGCCTGGTGAAGATCGTGCGGGGTACGATGTACTATCTAACGATCATAACGTTGTGGTCAGTTCATTTCAATAATTCGCAATAGTTGTCTGTCTGGGTCTGATTTGGCCCTCACACTGCTGCGGAGATTTTTACTCTCCGAATCGCCTGTCAGCACTCCTGCAGTCTATAACCTATGGAGTAAGTAGCCTAGGCGATACATCACTAACAAGGTCGAAGCACGGACAACAGACGAAGATCAAGTTGATCAACAGCCAGGCCGAATCAAGTTCAACTAAAGACTAGCGCTCCCGAGAAGGTTGGTGTCCGTGATAAGCAGAAGTGGTGTGGTGTGCCACTGTGGCATGGTGTAGATAGTCCCCAGTCCCCATCCAGGTGGTGTATCACACGATGTCGGCAGATGAACCTACTTCGCAGTCCATCTTTACTATTTCTTCTTTCATCCTGAGCTTCTCTGTGGACACGTCGGATGGAAAAGCTCTGTACCCGGTCTAGATAAGCACAGACTGTCTCTGCGACCGGCAGACTCGACATCCATGATTCGAGACACGCAAGTCCACCTGCAGGCATAAACCTTACAGTCACATATCTCGAAGCGGTCAGCAACAGCAACGGCGCTGCATCTCACCGCCAACCCTTGGGAGGTTGGGTAGCAAAGTCCAACAAGTGGTGATGATGATTTGATGAACAAGGACGGTTTATGCATTGCCTATGCATCGCCTATGCAGTCCGGAGAGAATCCGTCCCAGCCACGGCTCTGTGCTTGAGGAATTAGTTTCATCAGTTTCATGAAGCCTTTTCTGTTTGTCTTCCGGGGTCCTCGCAGGAGCAGGAGTCGAGTCAGCGACTCCCGGAAACAAGACTTCCATGGATTATTAAGATATTATTATTAGCCAGCCAGATAACAAACATCCATGAACCAGAACCATAATAATAGCCTTGAAATGGATATCCGCAATCGTCCAGAACATCCCAGGCACTTCCAGATGTTGGACGCAACCATTCGAACTGCATCTCTGGCTGGCGTCATTGCTCCTCTCTGATTGGGTTTCCAGTCGGGGCTCCACCGTAGCGCCTGTGCAGCAGGCCCAAATAGGCATACCTAGCTGTAATCATAAGGTAGGTCGGTGCGGGTGGAGTGGATGGAAGTGTTAAGTTTGGAAACTGAAGTATGTAACTTATGTTCCAAGTGTACCTTACTATCCGCCGCCGGCCGAGTACTTCCACGGAATTGGCTGCAGTTTTGCTCTGCATACTGCAATAGTTATGTGTCAGGCACTGAGGCCTGGAGAGTTAGTCCATGCAGTCCTGGATAGCCCGCCATCCGGTTAGCCGTCTACGAGTACGAAGTGGAGCTGGTCAATCAAATGGGAGAAAGGGGAAGTGCCCAGGTGGCCCGTAGGAACGCAAGCTAACTTCGTAAGAGACAAAAGTGTCGGATCTTGATTGATGGATTTTCTCTGGACCTGCAGCAGCTTTACTTGGCCAAATCCTGGGGAGATAATGCTGCCCTGTGCCCCCCGGCTTACCTGTTAGATCCCTGTCTCATGATAACTAATTGGCTCTTTTGAGTTTCATTTTTATGCAACTTTCTTTGTGCTTGTTGTTTCGCTGTATCAGATGGATCATCTTGCTCGAGTACTGAATCTACTGATGTGGACTGGCAAGGTCCTTCACATAACATAGCATTTTGGGGATCGGGCCCAATGTAATATGCACTGTACACATGGACTGTCGCGTTTAGCAGGGCAAATAGACAGCTACTACTCCGCATGACGGGACACGGTTGATCAAACGCACCCCTCAGCTTCTCGCAAAGACAACAGTCGTCATGACTGCAATCCAATAATGCTCTGAAACATCGGGTGTCGCCCGTTTGAGGATCGATTGTCAAAGGTCTAGGCAACAATTCATTGTAGATCCATATCTGAGGACAAAGTGACTCAAAACTTATCAGAGCATATCCACACCAGATGGAGTTGAACCAGAAACCGTGGCAGTCTGTTGTCAAGTCTCAGCCTGGTCAGGTGATTGAGTATGACGATGGTGCAAGCTGTGGTATCATTACTTACCTAACCTCTTTCATTATTCTGCCGAGTTCCATCGCGATTATTGCTTAAACTTATTCAGGGGGTGTGGGGCAGTGCCCGGAAGCATGATAGTGCTTTATCAGTACCCAATGGAAATCAGGCATGGGTGGGAGACTCTGGAGATCACACGCTCCATTGGAGGGGCCGCCATGGTGGACCCTGGTCGGCGTATTCTTTACCTTACCTTGTCCTTACCACGAGGCACCGGCCAACTGTATAATTAGTCACCATCCAAGACCGTAAATGACAGTACCACAGATTCTGGCTCGTTCTCTGCCAATTCTTTCGCCCCCTCAGCTTCAAGCGCCTATCAGTAGTTGAATTCCCCCAGACTACAAGTCAATGCCAGTATCTCCTTATCCGTTCCATCATCATTCCTACCGTCCTTGCTACCTATAATCCCTCTGACTCTTCTGCATCCCGTCTCTTCTTCATCTCCTCCATCCCGCTTTCTTTCTTCCCTCCCATCTTCCCTTTCTCGCCGACTACCTCATCCTCTTTCTTCCTCCTCTTCTTCTCGCCCCATTGCTCCTTCCTCCTTTCTCCACTACTCGATCGCCTCCACGTTATCTCAACCTCACCCATTATCCATACCTCCGTCAGCTCTACCTCACGCCACAGACAAACAGTACTATTGCCAAGCCGAAACTAGATCAGATCTCTCTGTTCTATATATCGAGTGTACTGCTGGCTTTCTCTCCTCATATACCGCCGATTGCCGCCGGGGCGTGTCTTGTTCCTCGAGTCTTCGAACATCTTCCCGTGACTCATACAGGCCTCAGCACATCGAACGAGCTCAAACATCGGACCCACGTTCTGTTGTCAAGTTGACTCTCGTCCGAAGCCTGCTACGTCTCTTTCAGACAAAACTATATATAATAAGTGTCGGGGGCTTTGTTGAACCGGAAGTCAAGTTTGCTGAGCTGTCCACAAGGGGCTGTCCTCAATTTAAGCCGGCAACTGGTTCTTGGGTTCTTCACCTTGCCCAGCAAGGCATAGAAGAACTACTACCAGTCGTCCAGAGCTTAGATTGATTATATAGCACGCCTCATCACTTCTCGACTCCGGGAGCATTCTATGGCTATTTAGCATCTCCCTCGTGAGTCACGACTATCCCCCGACCTTCAGCCTGGTGTTCGAAGGCCCCTTCTATAACGAGAACTTTCTTTTTTGTTTGTCCTATACATTCTATCTTGGGGTTACGATATTACGCAGCGTTTTTTGTTCAACTTCATCGCCACTTTTTACCTCCGTGCTTCTTCACACGGTCGTTTTCTTGTCTCAGACACTCTCTCGTCGAAATCTCCTATCTTTACATCGGACTTCCGCTTTCCGCTTTCAACACTGAAACGATATACAAATGCAACTATAACGGTCATTACAATTTCCTTGCGTCATTCAACCCCTCAGGGTACTTCCACTTCGCGCCTCGCGCTGTCTCGCCATATCGATTCCCTTTTCTCATTCCTATTTGTATGAGACTTTCATTGCGGTGTTTCTCCGTTTCTTTAATCGCATCTTCTTTTCCGACATCTCCTTTCCTTTTGAGTTTTCGGCGGTGAACCTCGCTGGAATCGCAGACCGGCCCTTCCATATCATTCTATCTTCGCATTGCTCTTGTCAGACATCTCCTTCTCGAGTCCCAGCGCGCTCTGTTCTATAGACTCACTGTCTTCATTGCTGGTCTTGTGGTTGCCTTCTCGCCGTCGACCCGTCCGGATTGTGACAAGTCTATCTCTCTGGAAGAATACCGTCTTGTCCGATTATTTGCCAACCATGGAGTCTCTGAAGAACAGTTTCGTCCCAGGACAGTTACTGGATGGGCGGTTTCGTACCGTGGCCCCCCTCAATCACGGTTCCTTCGGCATGGTCTTCCTCGCGACAGACATTCAGACTGGTCGTGACGTTGCAATCAAGTGCATGATGAAGCCGTCCGGGAATGAGCCATGGAGTGCGGCTTCGAGTGACAGCCGCTTCGAAGAACTCGATTGTCACCAGCGCCTTGCGTACCACCCGAACATCGTCAACCTAGTGCATCACTTCGAAACAGCGACTCACTTGTTTCTTGTTCTGGAGTACTGTGCCAATGGGGATCTTTACGAAGCGATCCGACTCAATCGAGGTCCTCGTGAGACGGAACATGTTCGGGAATTTATGCTGCAACTGGTGAGCGCCGTGGAGTTCTTGCACGCCAATGGCCTATATCACCGCGACATCAAGCCGGAGAACATTTTCCTCATGCAAGACGGATCTATGAAACTGGGTGACTTGGGCCTGGCAACTCGGGAGAAGTGGTGCTTTGAGGCATGTGTCGGAAGTGATCGCTACATGGCTCCGGAGCAGTATGACCCGGCCAACAGTGGCTATTCTCCAGCGAAAGCCGACATTTGGGCGATTGGAATCTGCCTGCTCAACGTCCTGTTCGCGAGAAACCCATTCGCGACGCCAACCGAATCCGACATCCTGTTTGCGGACTACGTGAGAGACCGTCAGTCTCTCTTCGACATCTTCCCCAATATGTCTCAGGATACTTTCGAGATTTTGAGGACTGCATTGGCTATCGACCCCGAGAGACGGTCGCTTTCTGAACTCGGAGATGCCGTCCAGCGAGCTATATCCTTTACTACCGACGACGAAGTTTTGGATGAGTTCTGCACCGATGAACGGGAGGTGGTGCCTGCAAGCGCCTACCGCGAGCCCCTCCGGACCCCCTCCATCCAGAGCCCGTATGTCAACCAAGGCGACTCCTTCCCCTGGGCCAAGGCTCTCCAGTCGAGCCCAGCGCAGGCCATCCGGCAGCTGTCGGCAATTCCTGACACTGAGAGCTACTCGGAAGAGCTCTTCCCGCCCTCGGAAACAGCCGGCTCTTCCTGGTTCTCCGTCCATCAGACGCCCTCTATGGCATCGGTTCTGGAATCAGCCCTTGGGGATTCATACCACTCGTCCGATTTTCCAAGTACCATGAAGGCCGCTCCTCGATACCCACCTCCCTCCGATCCTGTGCTTATTACCGGATCCTTGCCTAGCCAGGCCGCCAAGCCCATCCCGTCTTTGTCGATGGTGTTCGGGCGGAACTCCAAGAGCGATAAAATCTCCAAGAGCTGGAGTGATCTCTGGGAAGAGGAAGAGTCTGAGGGCGAGGACATTGCCCTGCAGCAGCGCCGCGAACAGAACTCCCGTAGCTGGAGCCATGAGAGCAACACGGAAGACTCCAACAGTACTCTGACCACCGCTCTACAGGAACGCAGTTCTTCCGTCCTCGATTCTCGACCTCAGCCATTGCCTACCTCCGCCCGCAGGGAGTCGCTTGAGAAACCAGACGGCAGCAAACCCATTCCTGCTCCCACTAAGGTGACCCCTTGGACTTCCCGGACTTCGCCGAAGAAGTCTAGCGTTGACAAATGGACGGCTTTGGGCGAGAAGAGACGAAACTTCAAACCGTCGGATCCCTCATTGGAGTTGAAGCGTTTTCCAAACAATATGACCTGGAGAAAGGATTGGGGCCTCGGATCCTCCGGGTTTGACTATGGGCTGTGGGCCAAGAAGGAAAGCCTTGCGTTCCAGGACCGCCGCCGTCGCCCGTTTATTCGCAAGGAATGGCGCCGCGATTCCCTGGAAGCTGAGAAGCCTGCCCATGTCAATCCTGTCAACAGTCAAGATTATCACGGCAGCGTGGATGAGGATCTCGATCTTGTGGGTGGTTGGCATGATCTCCACTTATAAGCATTCCTCGACCGCTCCCCACATCTCTTGCTTCGGCAGCCTCCCGTGCGATGTTGTTTCCATTCAGTGTGCCTGAAGGCAAAGTCAACACTTCTTATATTCGATATATTCCATCTTCTTTCCGACTCTTTTTATGCCGAAACCCCATTGTCACATCATCGTTTCTCTTTCTTCTTTCCAAACTTATAGATCATATCATTGTAACCGGCCAAATCGCTGTTCAGTGTTACTTTTTCCCACTCCTGTATAATATCGTGTTCCTCGAACAAGCAAATGGTGGCGCGATTCTGTCAAAAGCGATATATCTGCAGGGGACGGTTTTCTGTTCTGAGATAGACGCTTTCTCTTCATTTCTACTCGGCAGCCAGCATACTGCCTGTTTATACTTCACTTCACGCACATTAACCTCAATACGGTTCCAGCACCACGGGCTGGCTGATGACTCAGGAGACGGGTGCGATGATCTCGCAACTCTCATCTCAATATAAAGAAGAAGAAAAAAAAAAGTTACGGGAAAAGCGATATTATTGACTTCTACCCAGAAGGACCTTGTCCTGGTCTGGCATTGGACTGGTTTCTGTGTACTCTAGTTACTGGGACAGTTGGATGGGTAGCATGGACGATACAATTCAAAAAGTGACTCTCGTACAGTTGTGCTCTAGTTTGCTGTAGACCAGTAGCTCCAAATTGTGGTCTTGGTAGACAACTTCCAGACTCATCTGAGCTGGAGGCTGGCGGCGACGGCCACGCGGTGGAGCCCCATCTCCGCAGCGCTAACGAGGGTTGCTTGTCCTCATCTCCTTTGGCAATTTGGTCACTACCTTACTATTCTTAAAATTCACTGGTACATACAAGACCCTACCTTAATTATCTTATCTATACCTCTCTTCTATATCGTTTACTTTTGGTCTGCTCCGCCGTTCCACCAGCTCTGGTCACCTTTCACGACACGGTCGAATAAATCCCAGTCGAAATCTGCAAGTGACAGTCCAAACGCTCCGAACGGTCCATCCCCACGGAAGCTGATAAGGGGTTGCCTCAGTCCTACCCATCTCTGCTGTCTTTCTCTCTGGAGCAAAGTAGATTGCTCATTTCAACGCCGTATACAATGCCTGCGCAATGATTCTTGACTGAATCACCGCTTTGCTTCGCGCACGTTAACGATGCTAGCACCCATGCGGTCTACCTACTGCTGGATAACTTGGGCGATCTACACGTTAGCTTCGATCCAAAATGCCGCCGGTGAGAACCAACAACCCGTATGCCTTGCCAGGAACTGGGGGGAAGTTGAAGCTGGGTCCATTCAATGGCCTTTTTGCGTTGAGACGCGATGGGACAGAAAGCCAAATGGTGAACCGACCACGACGTCCCAGGATGTGAAAACCATCAGCAGAGAGCCGAATGCGGCCAGAGGCTCTGTGGCAGCCACGCCACGATCGCCACCCGGCCAAGAAGCGGACCACGAACTGGACACCGACTCGCCGCTCGATAACGTCAATTTCCTCTCCTTCGAAGATTGGAAGAAACAAAACCTCGCCAAGGCAGGGCAGTCGGCGGAGAATGTGGGTGGCAACCGCCGAGCAGGGGCCGCAGGACAAGACCGTCGACGACCTACCGGTATAAACAATGCCCTGGATTCGTTTGGGGATGACGGGGAGATCGAGCTTGACTTTGGGGGGTTTGGGGCTGATGCGTCGGACGCTGCGAAGACCGCTACCGCTTGGGGAAATCAGGTTCATCCGGGTGTCACGGAGGGCGAGCGGGCTTCCCCGAATATAGCTCCCGAGGGAGCCGTCGATACGCACGGTCAGGGTGTCCCTCATGCGGACGGTCCCCGCTCGAAAGACGCTGGCACTACCTGCAAGGAACGATTCAACTATGCGTCTTTTGACTGTGCGGCGACAGTGCTCAAGACAAACCCCGAAGCGAAAGGGTCATCAGCCGTCCTGATTGAGAACAAAGATAGCTACATGCTGAATGAGTGCCGCGCGCAGAACAAGTTCCTGATACTCGAGTTGTGCGACGATATCCTGGTGGACACGGTTGTTCTCGCCAATTATGAGTTTTTCAGCTCAATTTTTCATACTTTCCGGGTCAGTGTTGCGGATCGGTATCCCGCAAAACCGGACCAGTGGAAGGAATTGGGGATTTACGAGGCCAGGAATACCCGCGAGATCCAAGCGTTTGCGGTTGAGAATCCGCTCATCTGGGCTCGGTATCTGCGGATTGAATTTTTGACACATTATGGAAACGAGTTCTATTGCCCTCTCAGCCTTATTCGCATTCACGGAACGACTATGTTGGAGGAATACAAGCATGATGGTGAGGTAAATCGAGCTGAAGAGGAAGAGGCCGAGGCCGAGGTCACGGAAGAAGCCCCAGAGCCAGCTCCGGAAGCAGTCACTAATACGACCGATGAGCCTTTCCCGGTAGTTTCACCTGTAGTTCGTCCCTGCGATGTCCAGATAAGCTCCTCGAACTTCGAGACGTGTCCTAACTTCGGCACGACGATAGAGCTGATATTGCTGGGACTTGGGCATCTGCAAATGTCTGGCGTCCAGGAAGCCCCTGCAGAACACCGAACACCTGATGAGAGTTCGTCTCCCGCGCACGGGCCGGCTTCATCGCCTATGCAGGCACCCTCAACTGGCGACAACGTTGTCGCTGGAGCTAATGTCGCTTCACCGGAGGCCGGAGACCCTAAAGCTTCAGTTCCCACTGGCGGTAACAGCAATTTCCCTGCAGAATCTGCGACAGCTGTATCAGACGCCAATTCCCGCGACGTGACGTCGGAGCCAGACAACCGTTCTACGTTTGTGCCCAGAGAGGAGCAGAGTGCGGAATCTACGCGAGTGACGGCAACACAGCCGCCTTCAGCAAACCCGACAACACAGGAGTCCTTTTTCAAGTCAGTCAACAAACGCCTGCAAATGCTGGAAACAAACTCGAGTTTATCGCTACAGTACATCGAAGAGCAGTCGCGGATCCTGCGGGACGCCTTCAACAAAGTTGAGAAGCGACAACTGGCGAAAACATCCACTTTTCTGGAGAACTTGAACGTAACGGTGGTCAACGAACTGAAGCAGTTCCGCGAGCAACATGACCAGGTGTGGAAGAGCGTGGTGCTAGAATTTGAGCATCAGCGGATCCAGTATCATCAGGAAATCCACTCACTCAGCACCCAAGTTGGGGTACTTGCCGACGAACTGGTGTTCCAGAAGCGCGTGGCGGTGATTCAGAGCGTAGTAGTGCTCTTCTGCCTTGGGCTAGTGCTTTTTACCCGTGGCGCTGCCGGTGGCTACATCGATCTCCCCAGCGTGCAGAGTATGGTTTCACGCTCGTACAGCCTACGACCCTCTTCCCCTCTGTTCGGGTCCCCGCCGGGAAGTCCAGGGTCGACGCGAGCTACATCATCCTGTCACCGCACGCCCGGTCACCAACGACAGACGTCGGAGGACTCGCAGGGAGAATCCATCAGCCCGACCATTCCGTATGCACCTCCGACTCCGACTTCAACTGAGTCAAGCCCAGGACGACGGGACACGCGCGGCCCTACATCTCCGGCGTTGGGAGACACTCAGTCCATAGCGCAGGTAGCTCCGCCGTTGCTGAGATCAAATAGCAGCCCAGCAGATTTGAAGGGGGAGAATGAAGATGACGAGGAAGAATTAGAATCCGGGTCAGAATGTTCTGGATCTGATGGGGTTGATCAGGGTACGTAGTCTACAACCCTAGCAACGGTATCACTACGTAGCACTCCCATTGTGATGAGACTATGAGTGAATGAATCATGAAACATGCTTTTTTTCTTCCCTCAAGTAGTGTATTGATGTATCTACATGTCATAATGAAGCAATCCATCGTCCATGTTCGGGTCCCTGGCATGAAAGAGATGCGGTTGCCATGACAACAATCGCCGGTCCGTTTTTCTCTTTTCTGGCCTGGATTCCCTCTCCACCACGTCTTCAACGTCGCTTTTTTTGCTCTCTCTCTCTCTTTCAGAGTGTCTCTCAAGTGTTTGCCTTATTTCAATCGAAGAAATACCCCTTGAAGGAACAAAAATCTCATGACCATGGACTCTGCACCGCTCGCCGCCCGCTCTCCCAACACCCATCTCTCTCTTTCTCACGAGCAAGACCACTCCGACTTCAAGTCCGCAACCGCCAAGGTGAACTCGATGGAGTATCATCGTCAAGTTCTGCAGGGGAAGCTAGAGAGTGAAGACAAGTGAGCTTCGGCTTTTTCCCGTCAGAACCCCCGGAAAGAGTGCTGATCCAATGACAGACAACAAGCGAGCTACGTCTCTCCATCAGACGACATCATGAGCCCCTGCTCGAAGAAATTGAGCGACCTCAAGGGGAAGCGCTTTAAGAAGTATGTTCTGCACCCTACCTAGAATTATTATTATGATTCATACGAGATGACAACAAGAACGGCATTGCTAACGTATGTGGCTTCTTTTCTTTTTCCGCAGTGCGGGAAAACCCCAATCGCTATTTGCCAAGCTGGGCAAGAAGAACTTCGAGCAGTCGTCGGCCGAACAGTCGCGCAGCAATGCACAGGACGCCGAGAAGACGGTCTGAGTCGATTGCGACATGATGATTTTTCTTTTCGATATGGTTCATGTTTTCTAGGGAAAGTCCGGTTGGCGCTGGTTCGCGGGAGTTGAATTTTTGTTCGTTCTTCTAATACATAACGGGACTCTGGGATGGGATGGGCAGATTGGGTTCACTGGCTTGCATTGACTTCTCTTTTTTCTTTTTTTTCTTTTCGTTTATTGTGTTTCATCTGGGTTAATCTGATCTGGATGGGCTTCTGTTCCCCAGTAGTAGTTGACTCGGCTCGGGGTTGAGGCCGATGGGGGTGGACCCTAAGTAACCTAGGTGTCAATGGCTCTATGCTTTGACAACGCCTTGAGTAATGAAATGATTGGCCCCCACTGATCGTATGGCATGATCCGCAAATAGATGATGGTTGAAGCCTAGGCCGGGGTAGTAGTTGATTAACTGCGGCGGATTCTTATGGCTATAATACTGTTTTTGGAGAGCAGCCGAGCTGGACCTCGGCTTCTCCGCAACGTCTGAGCTCTACTTCGGCCCTCACCACGCATCCTTCGTGTCTTTATATTCCCTGAGCACCCCTGTTCCTCCTCTTCTCTATTCCGTCGTTTACTCCGTTCCACATCTATCATCTCCGTCATCATGTCTGCCTCCTCCAGAATCCCCCCCATCGCTCAGCCCTTCGTCAGCGATCGGGCCAAGAAGACACTTGACCTGGTACCTCTCCCCAGTCCCCAGTTTCCCCGTCCCACTCCAGACTCTCCAGAGATCGACAACTGATTACCGGACCCTAGGTCGAGGAATTTGTCGAGAAAGAATGTATCCCCGCCGAGGCGCTCTTCTCTGCCCAGCTAGGCGAGGGCGAGAAACGATGGAAGACCACCCCGGCCATCATGGAGGATCTCAAGGCCCGCGCCCGCAAGCTGGGCCTCTGGAACATGTTCCTGCCCAAGAACCACTTTAAGCAGGGCGCCGGCTTCTCCAATCTGGAGTACGGCTTGATGGCCGAATATCTGGGGAAGAGTAAGCTTGCTTCTGAGGTCAGTTGCCTTTTTGCTTTTTGCTTTCCCCGCACTGTACATCTGCGGTCTTCAAATTGGGCGATGAAAGAGAACTAATGGGACTCTATGATTCGACAGGCGACGAACAATGCCGCCCCGGACACAGGAAACATGGAGGTCCTGGCCAAGTATGGAAACGACCAACAGAAGGCACAGTGGTTGGCCCCCCTGCTGGAGGGAAAGATCAGGTCCGCGTTCCTGATGACGGAGCCGGATATCGCTTCTAGCGATGCTACCAACATCCAGCTGGATATCCGTCGCGAGGGGAATGAATATGTGCTCAATGGATCTGTACGTCCTCTCCCTGAAATCCCGGAGACGGAGCTAATTGCCATTTGTTCTAGAAATGGTGGTCCTCCGGCGCCGGCGACCCCCGCTGCCAGGTCTACCTCGTAATGGGAAAGACCGACGCCCGCAACCCAGACACCTACAAGCAGCAATCCGTTGTTCTCGTCCCCGCCTCTACCCCCGGCATCACCATCCACCGCATGCTCAGCGTCTACGGCTACGACGATGCCCCCCACGGCCACGGCCACATCACCTTCAAGGACGTCCGCGTCCCCCTCTCCGCCATGGTGCTCGGCGAGGGCCGCGGCTTCGAGATCATCCAGGGCCGCCTGGGCCCCGGGCGCATCCACCACGCGATGCGCACGATCGGCGCCGCCGAGCGTGCCGTCGACTGGATGATCGCCCGCATCAACGACGAGCGCAAGAAGCCCTTCGGACAGCCCCTCGCTGCGCATGGGGTCATCCTCGAGTGGCTGGCCAAGAGCCGCATCGAGATTGACTCAGCGCGTCTGATCGTCCTGAATGCCGCCATCAAGATCGACCAGGGCAATGCCAAGTTCGCGCTCAAGGAGATCGCCGAGGCCAAGGTCCTTGTGCCGCAGGTCGGGCTGGCGGTGATTGATCGCGCGGTGCAGGCTTACGGCGCTGGTGGTGTCAGTCAGGATACGCCGTTGGCGAGTCTGTGGGCCAATATTCGGACGCTCCGGATCGCGGATGGGCCCGATGAGGTGCATTTGCAGCAACTCGGGAAGAGGGAGAATAAGGCGCGGAAGGAGGAGGTCACCAAGCGGTTGGCTTGGCAGAAGGAGCAGAGCCTGAATATTCTCAAGACGAATGGGTTTACGAAGAGTATGCTTTAATTAGGATACAAAACCTTTTTCTTTTTTTTCCTTTGCTTTCCCCCTCTATTATATCATGTCTCATGGCAGATGGAAGTGTTCGAATTCACTTTATATATATCTAGCTTGAAAAACCAAATCAGTGACCAATAGTTTGTTCATATCATGGATGTGAATAAGAATAACAGGTGACTCGAATATTCAAGCCTGTCGAGGTATATTGTATCGTTTCAAGACTTTAAAAATAAACCCAGTGAACGCCATCTAACCCATTTGTCATCCAGATCGACATTGTGTGAACATGCAGAAACAGAAACAGATAAAAGGAAGGAAAGTATAGACGAAAGTTTGGATAATGAAGTTGCTGCTTTTCCCACTCGCCAGCGAGCCCATGTATGACCTAGTAATCATCATCCGCAGCCGCCGGCCCCTTCCTTGCGTTCTTCGCGTTCTTGTGCTTGACCTTGAAGTGCTTCTTCGAGTTGCCTCGTACCTCGGATACGTCGACCCCGCGCTCCAACGCCACCATCATCCGCTCCTTCCTCCCCGTAAGCTGCTTACGGATTTGCTGACCCTGCTCCGTGTATTTGCTGTTGAACGGCATCGTCAGCCGGCCGCCCCCAGCCTGAGAGCCAGGGCCGAAGAAGCCCTTGTCGACGTTCTGGGACTTGGCGCCTTCGACGGGCGCCTTCGTCGCGGCGGAGAGTTTCTGCGCGGCAAGCATGGCCTGTCGGCGGGGTGGAAGGTGAGCCCAGTCGTAGAGCTCCTTGTTGAATTCGTGCGCGTCGATGGGCTCTTCGCCTTCTTGGGCTGGGGGCGGGTGGCAGAAGAGGAGCTTGCCGTTGACATAGTCCTTTAGGACGTAGCGGGCGGCGCGGGATTCATCGGGCTGGCCTTGCCCGGTTGTCGCGAATCCGCGGGCCCGGGCGTAGGCGCGGAGGAGATCGTGCGCGGTAGGGATTCCGGTGCCACCTTCTTCGATAGGGCGGGTGCGGATTGTTACACCGTAGACGTCTTCAAGGAAGTGCTTCGGGATGCGCTGGGCGACGAGGCCGGCTGGACCCGTGAACTCGCGCTGTTGGTCGATGGGGAGGACGCCGTTAACGACGAGCTCGGCCTTTGTAGAGGCAAAATTGGGGAAAACGAGACCGGGACAGTCGCAGAGCATGATCTCGGGCGAGAGGTAGAGGGTTTGGAAGTGCTTGGTTTTACCGGGCGTTGATGAGACGGAGACCTTCTTGGCTCCCAGCAGGGCGTTGATTGTGCTGGACTTTCCGACGTTGGGGTATCCGACGAGACCGATGGTCGTCTTTCGCTGCTTGGGAGTTTCACCGTCGTTCTCCCCGTCTTCCTCTGTGCTTTCCGGCGCGTTGGAAAGGAAGAGCTCTTCGAGTTCATCGATATCCAGGATGCTTGTTCGCTTGGTGCTTGCTCCCCCGATGGATACTCCTCCGTCTGCTTCCTTCTCGCCATCCTGAAGATCCAGCGCTTCGGTCTGCTCGGCCAATGACTCAGTATCTTCATCCCCATTCTCGCTCTCATTCAGACGGGCTTCGTTGCGCTCTTTAGCCATCTGCGCAGAGAAGAATCGGAAGTCAATGTTATTTCTCTCAAAATAGTCCGCCCACATCTCTCGCTGTCTCTCAGTCAACATATCAGCCTTGTTCACAAGCAGAAGGTTGCGCTTTGCTGGATTGATTTCCTTCACGTAGATTTCGAGATCCTCTGAGCGGAAAAGCAGGGGATTCCGCGCATCGACGATTTGCACGACGATATCAGACCGCTCAATTACTCGCCACAGTTGGCGCCAAACTTCAATGTTTCGTTCGAACGGGGTCATCAGCAGGTCATTATTCTCCTGTAGCTCCGCCAGTCCCCGGCGCCAGTCCATGAAACCTTCACGCTCCATCGCATCCAGCTCGTTGCGGGTGGTCGTCTGGTCCCAAAGCGGACGACGCGGCACCGTCAGTCGGCCCTTGTTTTTCTTATGTTTCCTAGCGACGGATTGCTCCTCCGCGGCAGACAGCAAGTAGGGGTTCTTCTGATCGGTATGGATAATCTGAACGTTGTTCATTTTCTCGGCGGTAAAATCAGTCCCGGCAAGCTCGGCGGTGGTCAAGAACTCGTCCAACGCCGCTTGTTCCGTGATACTGCGCATCTTGACCCAGGCGGCCTCCTTGGCGGTGTTAGTGATGTAGGTTTCGCCATTCATGTCCTTGCGAGCGATGCCAGCATTATGCGAGGCCTTTTTCATGCTTGAGGCCTTTCCTTTGCCAAAGCGGTCATTCATGAGGCTCTGTCCGAGCCCCACGGAGTTTTTAGACTTTGCCAACACCATCTTGACTGTATCTGCAGGATGAGTGTAGGGAGATAACGAGGTTGAAGAGGTTGCATTTCTAATAGATTTTTGGACTGCTAGAAAAAAAGCCCCGCGGGTGGCTGACTCAGCACCATTTTCGCCTTCTCTTCAGCACCAATTGCGATTTCCAAAGATAAAACAAATGAAACATGTCCATCAGACTAGTGTGCCTACCGTTATGCCGTATAAGCAGTAAATCCATCATATTCCCTTCTACAGCCCAGTTGCTCGTCGCCGTTGCAGGAGGGGTTGCGTGCACGTGACCCACACCGCCCGCAATCTTCGGACAGCTTCAACTTTTTTTCTTATCTCCGTCGCCTGTGCTACCACTTTTGTCGTCCGATTACACCTGTTTGTCCAGGCAACTGCTGTCCAAAATGCCTCCCCGAAAGCAGTGGATGTATGTTCAACCCCTGCTCATCTGAGATTTGTGACCAGCACTCACGTTTCCGTAGCGATAAGAAAAATGCGACTACTTATCAGCTTTTCCATCGGTCCCAGAATGACCCGCTCATTCACGACCCCGAAGCCGATGACCGTGTCTTGCACGCCGTCCATGGACCCCCTCAGAATGCACCCAACACATCTGCAACGAAGCGATCCAAGACTTTGAACGAGCTCGCCAGCGAATTTGGTTCCGCCGTTCGAAGTAACGAAGGTGAGGCAGCCAACTATGGCGTCTTCTTTGACGATTCGAAATATGACTACATGCAACACTTGCGTGATCTTGGCGCCGGGGTTGGGGACTCCCACTTCATTGAGGCTACCAGCAAGGGGAAAGGCAAAGGTAAATCTTTGAAGCTTGAGGATGCGCTTGCTTCAGCCTCACTGGACGATGAGGACACAAGAAGCAACTGGGACGGTCGTAGTACAATGGGGTCTGCGTATGGGGCGTACTCTACAGCCTCCACATATTCACGGAAACCGACCTACCAGGATCAGCAGGATATTCCCGATGCGATCGCGGGTTTCCAGCCGGACATGGATCCTCGACTTCGGGAGGTGCTCGAGGCGCTTGAAGATGAGGAATACGTCGACGAAAAAGAAGACGACGATTTCTTCGGTCAGTTAACCCGTGACGGGGAGGAGGTAGATCCGGGCGACTGGGAGGATACCCTATTCGACCACGACGAAGAAGACGACGGGTGGGAATCCGATGCCACTGAAAAAGCGCCCGTTCAACCAAGCACCACATCTCTGAAACAAGAAACAACCTCAGATGCGGCACCACCCGCTCCCGGAGAACTCCCTAGCCACGACGCCCCCGCCCCGGACATGAATCCAGAAGACCAAGATTGGATGCGCGAATTCGCCAAGTTTAAGAAAGCCGGAAAGACACAGCCCACCCCCGCAGCACCCGCCAGCGTCGTCCCCTCTGAACAGCGCAGCACACTCGCCTCCACTGTCTTCACAGTCGGAGGAACCCCCATCCGGCGCAAGAAGCGCAAGGGCGCCCTCACCAACCCCTCCGCCTACTCCATGACCTCGTCCTCCCTAGCCCGTACAGAAGGCCACCGTCTCCTAGACGACCGCTTCGACCGCGTCGAGGCTATGTACGCCCTCGAAGAAGAGGACGAGTACGACGACTCTATGTCCATGGTCAGTGGTATGACGGGGATGACCGATCTCTCAACTGCATCCTCCCAAGCACCCAGTCTCATTGACGCGAACGGCAACGCCGTCGCTCCGCGCCACGACTTCAATAACATCATGGATGACTTCCTGGCCGGCTGGGATGACAAGACTAGTGCTCAGGCGAAGCGGAAGGGAGCGAAGGCTAAGCGTGGCAAGAACGGAAACGAGGCGATTGGTATCCGGATGCTGGATGAGGTTCGGCAGGGGCTTGGTCCTGCGAGGATTCCCGGGAGAGTTCCTGGGCGGGCTTAGGGTTTCTTCGGAGAGGACGTTTGTTGATGATTGCAACGATATCCCCCTTTTTTTCACGAGGTTATTTTGAGTAAATCTGTGGGTTCAGGCGTACCGGGTCGGGATATGATTAGACAGATACGGGTGACATGATCAAAAAGTTCATCATTTACTATACCTCGGGCTTATCCCGGCAGTTACAGGGAAGTTGGAACCCGATGGCTTTCCGAATCTAAGCTGTCTTCCTTCAATGGTATGAAAGCTGGACTGAAGCACTTTCAAAACGGCTCATTCCAGGTGTCCCGAGTACTATTTACATCCTCATGCAAATACATGTCTAAGTCTACTTATACAGATCCAGAGAAAACAAGTCGACACTAATATTACAAAGCACCCCCAACCTTCTCAACAATCCACATCGCCAACCTCACATTCCACCCTACCCTCCGCTCAGTCTTTCTTAGATCATCCCTTGAGATTGCCTTCGCATCCGTCTGCAACCACTCCGTCTCAGCCCCTAGTCTCTTCTTCAGCTCCTCATCCCCAGTAACAACCAATGCTCCCACCTCCAAGTCCAGCCCATAGCTGCGCTTCGTGTAATTGCTGCTCCCCACAAAGGTCAAAGAGGGGTGTTCCTCGTTTGGAAGCGTAACCCAGAGTCCTTTGGCGTGGTACGTCCAGCCGCCGGGCTCGCCGACGGTCCCGCGGCGCCATTCCTTCAGCTGGATGGAGTTTGTGCGCTGCGCGTCCGCTACGCGGTCGAGGAAACGTGCGGAGAGGTGCGTGTATGCTGCTGGGAGCATGCCGGAGATACCGGCGGAGCCATAGAAACCGTTGGCCCAAGGAGAGGCGGTTAGGACGGTGCCTTGCGTGGTTGAGGCTGTTTGGGAGGTTGAGGTGCTGGCTATGAGGAGAGAGGAGAGGACTGGGTGGATATTGAAGTACCCGGCTGTGAAAAGCCAGCGTGCTCCGGAGAAAGCTGGGGAGTCGGAGAGGAGTCGTAGGATTGTTGTGACGGCAGGGAACTCGGTTGATGCATCGGGTTTTAGGAGGGGGTTAAATTGAGCCACGGGGTAAACGAATGTCTGAGTAGGCGATTTAGGTTCGAGCGCAGCCTTCCCGGCTGTGGGTCGTATGATGGGTTTCAACACGGTTGATGCATACGTAACGAAGTCCTCTGGGTCATCTAGAGGAGAAGGAGCGCCGTTGGCACTGGGCCAATCTAAGAGGTATCCGGCCGCATTATGAGGGTCAGGAAGGACTTTGAAACTGAGTCCACAGATTGTGTTATGGATTCGCGCATAGTAGTCAGTCAATTCCACCGACTGGAAGACGTGATATCGATCAAGACGATTTGTGAAATAATCATTTGAGAGGTTGGCCCTACACAAAGTCAGCCCGCTGTGTCAATCTCTCCTCAGATACGCTATACTCACCCTGAGAGTATAATTTCATCGTCAATTCCATAAAGTTTCATATGCTGTAAGCCCCAGCCCTCGTTTATCCTCCGGGGAACCCATTTCTTCCGCAACCCCGTCAGATTGGGCGTATGGAACATTCGAATATCCACCCTCTCAGGACCATGCTCGGTCACCAGCGACGCCAAAAGCGAAGCGCAAGACGGATTGGGCGTCTCTCGAGTTCCCCGCAAGGCATCGGTTAGAATCGAGACCCGCAGATCAGGGTTGTCGCGAAGCGCTTGATTCACCGTCTCGATCAACTCATATTCGGCTTTGCCGATGTATAATGTAGAGAGGTAGATGCGTTTCCGGGCATTGCGTATTTTGTTCTATAAACCACATGGCAATTTCTCTCGAATTAGTCCCCCAGCCTTGGAAACCGCGAATAGATGGCTTCACACCTTCAGGGTACTATAGAAGCTCGCTGGGGAGTCTAAGATGGATATTCGAGACGCCGGAACCTCAAAGCACGGCGCAATCCGGTCCAATTCAGTCGTAATGCTTCCTAGCGGTGACAAGCTTGACGCAGCTGTACTCGTGGGGTTCGGGAGATGTGTGGAAAAGCTGCGCTCCCAGAATTTCCGCCGTGCCACGGGGCTGCGCACGACGCAGCGAAGTGAATAGCCACCAACACGTCCAAACATTGGATGCGGCAAGCCCAATAGACCTCGCACTCCGTAAACTGTCAGTAATTGAAGCACTTATGCAACCGCAAGTCGCTGAATCTCTGTCCTCCGCAGCAGCGGGATTGAAGATGGACAAACAATACAAACATGGGACACACGCTAGACCTTTCCGGGACGGTCCAACTTCCGGGCGGAAAGACGGAAATGGACGACAACATCTATCGCTTCGGACCAGCGAAACAAGCCTCCCTGACGGCAATTCGTCCAAGATGTCGACTATTCTCCGTACTTTGCGGAACCTGAGAAGGATTGGCCTCAAGGTGAGCTCTTCTGCTGCTGAAAGGACGTCCCCCGTTGTAGCCGCACGATCGCTAATGCCCCTCGCTCTCGTCTACAGGAATATGGCCACCAAATGCAGGTATGCGCCCCGCGCCAATGTGGTGCATGAACAGGAGTACTGGTTTACTTGCGTTGGGATACTGATGCTGAGCCTTGGTCTTATAGTACATCGGTATGCACCCCCCACCAGCCTTAAAGGCCCTCTGCGCCTGGGACTGCACCGATCGATACGGGACTCCATGGACTTACGCGATTCAATTCTAGGTGATACCAAGGCCGGTACGCTGATCGGCACTGACCGCTACGGCAACAAATTCTACGAGAACATGGAGGAGGAGCTTCCCCGTGAGTCGAGACCGACCAGACAACCAGCAGCCGAGCGATACTGACCCGATGCAAGTCCGTACCCGTTGGGTTGATTACGCTCAGAAGGAATACGACGCTTCGCAGATTGAGCCTGGCTGGTGAGGGAATCACGTCAACATGATATGCTTTGACACCGTTGTACTGACGTGGCGCAGGCACGCCTGGATCTCCTACATGGTTGATGCTCCTCCCACTGTCGATAAGATCATGCAGAGTGGTCTCCGCCCCTGGGAGTTGCGAGAACACCGGCCTATGCTGACTCTGAGCCGTGCTGCTTACAAGACTTATTCGACGTGAGTGAGCCGTCTTTGGGACTGTCCCTAAGTACTGGAACTAACTGCATTGCCCTGTAGTACCAAGCCCAAGTACGAAGCTTGGACCCCTGTTGCTGCGCCTCGGTAATGCGGCCAAGGTTATCTCCTGATTTAGGTTCTTTTAGAACACCGGTTATCGGTGTATTGCAAGCAATGTGTAAATAAAGGTGTTCCTATTGCGTTCAATTGATCAAGGCATATTTATATTTACAAACTTATCTGGGTATGTACACCTAGTGTGATTAGGTAATCTTTCTATATTTGATAAGAGGATACTATTAAGGTAAGGTATCATATTGGAACAGCAGATGGCGGAAATTGCGATATTTTGAGACGACCTTGGACCAAAAACCATCCCAACGAAGGTTCAAACACAACCAAAAAGAAAGCAGGACGGGCTTGCTGAATTACAGGACATACACACCAGAGCCGATGTTGGACCAGTGACGGATCGGTCGTCGATCCTCAAGCTCGATGCACCACCATAGGACATCTTTGAGCTTCTGCATCTGCCCGACAGCCTCGTACGCGCGGGAAAGGGTGAACCATGCTTCAGAGTTGTCCCACGAAGTTCCACGCTTCGTCAAAGCCGACAATAAGGAATAGGCTCTCTCCCGAGCAGCTATGCGGTTGATAAGCTTGGGCTCTTCTTCTTCAACGGTAGACACTGGGCTCTGAGTCTTTGGTTTGGTTAGGTCCAAGAGCTCTGTCCTACTTAAACGCTTGCTTTCGCTTGACTTCTTCCTGGCCGGTGGCGGGGTTAGTGATGACAGGCCTGTCTCAACCCCAGGTTCAAGGGGTTGCAAAGGGAGTTTCTGGTCCCATATGTCGAGTAACAAGTTTGCCAAGCTGATCGTCGCCTTTGGATGATCAGCGTTGTAGAGCAAAGCCTCCTCAAAATGCTCCATTGCTTCATGGGGACGGGATCGGGCATTCAACAGGAGCCCACGTTCGGTGTAGATATCAGCCCACAGTTCGTCCGAGCTTTTAGGGTTCGCCCATCCACGCTCTCGGAACGACCGGGCGGAGGCGTCTTGCGCTGCTGTAAGCGTCTCTATACGCTTCACATGCTTTGAAGCTTCCTCACATGCCTCGGCAGCATCATCAAAGGATGAGGCTCGCCGGTACAGTCCGGCGATGAGTAGCCATATTTTAACGAGGACACATAGAGCATGCTTGTGGGCTTGAGCATGGGGGAATTTGGTCAGTGTTCCTGCCGGCGACTCGAAACCGTACGATGTTGGTAGTCGTATATCCTGCTCAGGTGGCTGCGTATCATGTCCAACTGGCGCGTCTAATTGTGTATGCTTTATATTGTGGGCGACAGGGCTCAACGTGTGCTTGGCGCTCTGTGGTTGATTGGCAGCCTGTGATACCGCATTGCGAACAGTATCCGAGCTAGGTACCTCTTCACCACGATGCTGTCCGTTAGGTTCGCTGGTCCCAGTTCCTGGACGGCTTGTGCCGTCGCCATTGAGATGACGAGAGTCCGACTTTTTGACAGTGCTGCTGCGTTTACGCAGTTTTCTTGAATCGGACCTTCCTAACGAAGCATGACTACCGGCAGAGCTCGGTTTCTCCTCGTCAATCGCTTGAATAGCGGGTGCTCCATCAGTGTAGCGATGCGGGGAGTCGGGCTTGAGCTCTCCGGATGGAATGAGCTTGTGGTCCGAAGCGCGGGGAGCTTTGTGTCGCCCAAAAATACCGCCGCGGAAACTTCTCATGGTACCGGAGCTTGTGGGCCGGGGAGTTTCATCCACTTTTGCTTTTGCCTGTCCCTCAGATTCCAGTCCTAAGACCTGAAATAGAGTAGCGAAGAGACCAAGGAGTTGTTCACTATGATTGATGGCAGCCTCGGGGCCCTCCAGCACTTCCACAAAAGCGAGCTGGGTCATGCGGGTTTCGATGATGCGCTCCTTTTCTCGATTTCGTAAGCGGTCGATAAGCGCGCGGTGTGGCTTCGTCTGGTCCACTGCATTGGATTGATGTTTTGGTGGTCTCCTATCACTGTGGGCTAGCGAAGTAACGGCAGCAGGGAACTGTTCAAACGCGGCTTCGCAGGAGCGCTCTGCGATATCAAATTCTTGCTTCGCACTCAAGAGTAGTGCTAGAAGATGCCATAATGGTATGAGGTCTCGCTCACGACTGAAGCTAGTCGAAGCTGCTTCAGGGTGCTTATTTGTCGCAAGTGCTGACTTAACGTAGTCGATCGCCGCATCAAGGTCACGACTTTCCGCTAGGAGTAGGGCTAGTGTGTATAGGGACGAATAGTTAGACGGATCTTCAAGTTCCGGAGCAATGCTTCTTTCTAGGCATTCAATAGCCTCCGCTCGAATGTCGTCACGATCCTCATTGAATGGCGTCCAATATGCCCAGTTCGCAAGACCAACGCCGATGGCCCGGTAGGCAACGCTAAAGTCGATAGGTGAAATGCTGTTCGAAATAAGAACCATTGTCCTTTCCTCGCCGTCCTCACGATCTTCGACATATTTCTCGATAAACTTCTTTAATATCGCAATGAGATCTCTTGCCTTTTCTGCCTCTTTTGCTGACCCGAAGCAGCACAAGATGGTGACTCCTTCGGCAAGGGTGCGCATAAAGACACCGTCATCCTCTAATTCTTCGTTGGGCACCGACTTTTCAGCCCTCTCCTTGGCTCCCGTGACGATCTCTATATATGAGTCGAGCGCCTTGAAAGCAAGATCAAATTCGGCTAACGCTGCATGGACGTGGAACAGACGTCTCAGAATCAAAAAAGAGTGGTAAGTCCGGGTCGCCGCACGGTACAGGATCTAACAAAGAGAGTTAGCTTGTTAGCTGTTCGCCCATTTAAAGCGGCACGTACTTCAAGAACAGCCTTCCCCACAGCATGCTGACCACCTTCTCCAAGTTCCTCGTCGTGCCATTGGGGCCCACAGAGTTCCTGCCAGTTCTTAACAACCTGCTCCACCCAAGCCTCGACAATCTTATTATTTGAGTTGGCTGTAGGAAACTTGACATCACGGAGAAGATTTGCCTCGCAAATTGCTTCGACGCGCCGTAGCTCCTCGGCGAGCTGTGGCCGTTCAGGGCCATCTGAAGGAGCAGGATAGGGCAAATTGTTTTGCAGAACTGCGGACAGAAGATCGTAGTACAATTTCCATGAAGACAATTTGGTCGCAGGGTCAGATATGCTTTCAGTTCCTGGAAGATGAGAGAGAGCCTCTGATCGGGCCGCTGGATGGGACGACCATGCCCGAAACAGTCTTAGAGCCGATCTCACAAGCTCATCGCTCGCATTCGAAAGATTGTTGCGGACGTCAGCCCCCGCAATAGACGCGCCGTCCGCCAGCAGCTTCTCGGACCAATAAAGAAACTGGCTCGACGACGACGCATAGCTCTGACTGCCTAACCAGGGGGTCAGGGAATTGAATGTTTGCAGGGCAACTTGAGGGCCGGAGACGGCATTTTCTGCAGCGCCCTTAAGGTAACAACCCTTGACGAGGCAAACTTTGGTCCATGGCGAAAGCTCTTCCCCGGCAGCTACCAGACTGTGCACTTGGTATTCGAAATCCTTCGGAAGACGAGTCGCGGCCAATCCCGGTTCATTGAGCGTGTAATGAACCCATCCTAAGCAAACCTGCGCTTGGAACAATTCTTGTTTCGATCCTTCTGCTTTCTCGATTGTGGACAGGAGGGATGGGATCAACCCAGGTAGACCGGAGGAAGACGAGGTAGGGCGTGCATCCGAGGGGGTCCTATTATAGGTCGCAACCTGGTACTCTGCGCTAGCTACATCGAGAAAACCTAGTCTCAGTCGTATTAGACAATGTAGCCACAAGAAAGGGTCGGGGGCCATTTACAGGTCCTATGGGGCGCATGCTTGGTGACCTTTCGGATTAGCTCAGGAACCTCGTCCCATTTATTCTGACAACGAGCATTGTCCAGGGCAACGATGTAGCGATGCCCCTTGTCGGATTCTCGAGTCTGAGGCATATGTGAGTAAGAATAACAACCAAGTCTGCGTTGTCGATGGGTTGGAAAGGACACATGAAAGCAATTATTTGGGGGGGGCAGAAGCACATACGGACATAGTGAGGGAGGATCGGAGATGGAGAGGGTACGACAGCGGGAGAATCTGGGGAGGGCAGTTATAAAAGCCGCTGTCATCACGAGCGCCCACCCCGAGGCTCGAAGTTTGCCAAATTAGCAGGAATCCTGGAGCAAGGGATCCTCTGACAGGGCAGGGTCAGGTAGCAGGTCACCGAGGAAGAAGATGACGAGTCGGACAGCTCTCTCTCTCTCTCCCTCCCCCCAGGAACTGATTGACGCTGGGCCAGGGGAACCCGCGTATGGTAATGTGTACCGTATTGTACTGTTCCGAGGCTTCATGTGGCCCAAGCTTATCAAAAGGGAAAGGGAAAAAAAAAATGGATGAAAATCTCAAAAAAGACAGTCCAGGCCAGCAAGCAATAATCTCGCACGGTCGCTAGCACCATCGCTAGCTTGGATTCAAATCATGGATCACTCTTTGATGTCTCTGCGCGCCGTCAACCACCGATTGACCAGTCTACCAGTGCAACAGCTGCCACCCATCGCTGCTACGCTCGCTGCCTCGATCTCAGAATGCGGGGAGCTCCTCTCTACGCCTCAGTCCCAGAAGACGGGAAAGACGGAGTCGGATCATGCGGTGCAGGTGCATAAGCTGGTTACTCGTCTCTCGAGTCTGCTGCAGGATAGAACTTGCGAAGGTCGGTGGGCTGCAGTAGTCCTTGTGAAGGCCCTCGTGGAAGCCGGTCAATGGGAGATTCTGCGCGGAAGCGAACCCTTTGTTCGCGGTCTGATGGGTATTTTGAATGTGAGCTCTTCTGATATCTGTCCTGATTCAATTCAATTGCTGATGCTTGGTTGCCGACAGAAAAGCGACCCGGTCTCGACGAAAGTCATGTCCGTGATCACATTGACTCGGATCTTTCACCTTACCTACCAGTATCCGACCCTGGTTCGCGAAATAACAACGCCGTCCATGCCCGGATTTATCACGTCTACTCTAAACCTTGTCTCTGTCAAGCCATCGTCCGAACCTACCCGGCGACTCAAGCCTAACACCCCGTTCCTGGATGTTGTCCTCCGGGCTTATGCGGAGCTCATCGCCAGGCATCCTACCATCTTCCGGCCTTTTACGTCGCAGATTCACAGCGTGCTCCAGGGTATTGTTGGCTCTACATCGGCGTTATACCCCCAGCCCGTGGTGGACATAGCGGAGCAATTGTTTATTGCCCTCCATCATTGTGCGCCAAAGAATACCGGCGGTGAAGAGTGGAAGAACGCCTGTCGGATGACGATGTCATCAATCCATACAACAGCAGATCATGTCTTGAGAGCCGTCGTGGAACAATGGGAATCTGTCGATCCGTCACTACGATCTCAGTTGGGACACTCGATTGACTATGCGCAAGAAGTAGGCAGCCGTGGTGCCGACGCTCTCGGTCTCTCCGGATGGCAAGGCCTAGATGTGGGGGTCAATAGACTTCTTGCGCTGCTCCAGATGCTCTCCAACTTCCTGACAACAGCCACATCTTCAACCGTTTGCATTCCAGTCGGCGCTATACTCGATTTGACTGCACGATTAATGTCAGTCACTGTCCCTTCCGACGCAGGAAGTGTGCAAGCCAACCCTCAGATAAGCCGCAGGGAACGAGAAAATCTCTTCGCAGAATTGCCTCGTATCCATGCAGCGTGCATCAAGGTTCTTCAAACACTTGTGGACACGCTGGAGACAGCTGCTCTCCCGGTCGTGCAAACAATCCTAGAACAAACCCTCTGGGTGTTCCGGGCTGAAAGGTTTAACAGACGAATCAGGACCTCGGTGTACAGCCTGATCAACACCTTGCTTGAATATATGGGGCCGTCTATGAACAAGAAGAGTGTATCTTCCTTGACTTACATCATCCGAACCTGCTGTTCCGATATTCTTCCACCAGAAGGTGAAAAGGAACCCTCGTCGGACGTGAAAAACAAATCCAAGACAAGTGGGGGAATTGTGAACGCGGACTTCTTCCTGAATCCTAACCTCAAGCAAAGCCGGCAAACAAACGCCTCCGCAAGGTTCCCCAAACTCGGACGTGCAGCATCTAGCCTTCTCTCAACCGTCCTCACCAGCCTTCCAACCGAATTCCTCGCACCTCCCATCCGCGCAGAAATCGACCGCACAATCATCATGACATCCGAGAAGAATGCCATGTACGCCAGCGTCCTCAACCCCTTCCCCGCCGTAAAGGGCCGCGGCGCAAACATCAGCATTATCCCCTTCCTGGCCCGGAGCTACATGTCAGACATGGACGTGGAAGCTCTTATCCGACCCCGGATGCCGGTTCTGGCCAGCTCACATAACGTCGGACACTACGCCAACATGGACGAAGACGACGAAGACGAGATGCAGCCCGAGCCTATCTCCGCCTCATCACAACCGGTTCCCGAGGATACCGGATTTCTGAAACCATCGACGACACCAAATCTCCAAGATCTCGTGGATTCGACGCTGCCCTCCAATAAGCGCAACTACGCGCAGGAGCCGGCTGTCCAGAGTTCTGTCCCATCGAGCGTACCACAACCCGCAGAAGAAGTCCAGTTCAAGAAGGCTAGATTCGAGAAAATCTCTACCACTTCCTCTATTGAGCAGCCTTCTGTCGTCTCCGCCGCTACATCTATGAAATCAACTAGTACTTTCACTCCAGAAGCCCCCCTGTCGGCGGCATCAGTCCAGGACGACTCGCCCATGCTCGACGCTACCGCCTCTGGCTCGACTTCTATTATCGTGGAGCAGGCATCTTCTGTGTCTCAGACTGGCGCTACAGCGCCGCCAGAGGAAGAAGATAGTGATGATGAAATGCCTACGTTGAATCTCGAGCCGGATACCGATGAAGAGGAGGATGAGTGAAGCCACGCGACGACAGTAGATAGATAGATAGGGATATATACTTGATACCTGTATAAAAAAAATATGGAGTTTGGGTCTTGGTTCCACAAGGGAATCGACAACTTTCGGAAATTGTACATTCTATCCAAATATATGGTATATCGCCGAAAACCCACGCTATATCTCTATGTCTACAAATCTAACGTCTCTATATAAAATCTATCTAGTCTATTCCCGGATCACTGCGTATGCGACTCTATGTCAAGGAAAAGCCAAGGCCAAGAATTTATTATAGAACACGCCAACCCCTCCCCCAAAACGTCCCATCATCATAATACTCAACCCACGGCGTCCGCCAAACAAGCCAACCCTTCCCCATTAACCCTCGGACCAGACTAACAGGCAACGGCTCGGTCAACCACATCCCGCCTTTGGCAAACTCATCCGCGGCTCGGTTCCCCGTATAAAAAAGCCAACCGAGCACGAACGCGACATTGCCAATACGGCGCAGCCAGCGTGGAGGGGGGAGACCGTGGCGAGTGAGCAAAGCCACGAGGATACGAGAGCACATGTCCTGAGAGAAGATGCCGACTGCTTGTAGGATGAAGAAAAGGAATGTTCCGCGGAAGGGTCGAGTGTCGCCGAGTTGGGTGTAGCTTCCGAAGCCGTGCAGGAGGCCGCTGATTCCAAAGGCGACGAGGGTAACGATGATACGCCGTATGCTGCGATGTGAGGAGATCGTAGGTGGGAAAAGTGAGATGATCCATTTCGCTGTTGAAACGAACCCAAACCGGAAGATTTGGTGCCACCATCTGCCCCAGGCGCCTGCGAGGCCGTCGTCCAGGACAGCCGTGATAGGGCCAAATTGATCAGCGTACAGCCATGGAACTTCGAGGGGTGTAGCGGTCAGCCAGCGAGTTGCGTTTGGGAACGCTGATGAAAGGCCAAGAAAACATATCGGATTCAATGAAGTCACGAAATGAAGGAATAAATAGACGCCTACGCCGGAGACGAGATTACGATATAGCCTGACCACAAAGGGGCTGGTCACGAAGTAGTCGAGGAAGGACGGTGGCGGTGCATTACCAGCGCCAAAGAAGTATGGGTCCCAGATCATGATGGTCTTTAGAATGTCTATAGCGAGATAGGCGAGGACGAAGCGTAGAGAAGCGCGACGCAGGCGGCTTTTCGCACTAGGGCATGCAGCTTTCTTGTGGTGTGCATGGCGGCGGTGCTTCAAATCGAGTTGCGGAGGCAGCGGGTCTAAGCAAGAAATTCTGAAGCTGAAATCAGGACCTCTCATATTGATCACCAAAGCCAGTACCCATCCTAGACGATGTAAAAATGGTTGGGGATAGGACTGCCAGCGTAATTTTGGTCCTTTATCCGAAGAGACCTTCTGTTGACTGGCCGCGTTTGCATCGACAGACCATGTGCGCTCGACCCGTTTAATGTCTCGCTCGACATCATTGAAGAACAGAAGCGTTGAGCTCCATACAAGCCACCATACCGGGATCAACCCAACCATGTATCCATTTCCTCCTAGTTGTGCCCGCTGATATCGGATAATATCGGCACTTGTGGCGAGCGTGATGGTAAAGAGTAAGGGCTGTACTAACCAACCCTTCGTGCGACACGGAACTAGGAGGGCAATGGTAGGCAGCAGAAAAGGAAGAGCCGCATACCATAGCAGGAAAGGCTTCGCCTCGCCTCGTTGTATGCGCGCTTCAAGCTGCTTTTGAGTGTCGAGGAGGATGCGCTCGTAGCGCTGAAAAGCAGATTCCGCCATAGGCGATCGCGCTGGAGAAGCAGCAATAATGGGCGGAAAGACTGGGCTTTACCAAGAGTAGAGATGAATATAGATGAAAAGTGAAAAATCTCGACCTGGCGGAATGCCGCTGTCCTCACCCAGCCATCGACCGCGACGCCACCTACTAATAGATCAATAATCGAAAAAGAACCTCAGCTCTGCCTATTCGCTTCATGATGACGAGGACTGGAGAGAAAGGATGTTGGGCATCTTAACCATTCCCCAGGCCACTGGGCCTGAGGGCCTCTCAATGCAATATGGAATTTGGCCGCAAAAAAAAGATGATGACAAGGATGGGATTCGAACCCATGCGATTTCTCACTAGTGGATTATAACCTACTGAGGAAGGAGTTAGTAATGAGGGTGATATAGTGGAGAAACATCAGGGAGACATACAAACTAGCGCCTTAACCACTCGGCCACCTTGCCTTGATTGGTGAAGATTTTGCCTTTACCTGAGCTAATGAAGAAGGTGAAATTTGTAGAGAAAGTGCATTTCCGGCACGTTTTATACCATTTTTTAGGGAGATCAGTGTGGGGATATGGCTCCAGTCTACTTTTATTCAACTCTTTCCTAAGCAAGGCATTCGTATGTTGAAAACGTCGATCCGACTGGAAGGGTGGGACTCCGCGTGGAAATGTTCAGTACAGATATATATACATCTCTGCACATGGACTTGCTCTGGGTCCTCTCCAGGTCAAACACGAGACGGTTGGTATAGGCCGTCGAGAAAATAAAACATATAAATCGTGGACAGTATCCCGAGAGATCGATAGTGGACTCAAAGAAAAGCGTTCCATCCTCCACGTGCCTGTGCAGGCCTCCTCAATTAGGAATTAGGGCTTATTTATCTACTGCAGGCCTGAGGCAGATACCCATGTCTTGGCAGGCCCGACGCGGTGGTGAAGCGTCCATCCCCGCCGCCTTCAACACTTATGTGCTTCCCATCAACACTAGCCCTGGCGCAAAAGATTAAGTTCAATCTGGCGCACTGAAAGAAGTATGGGCGCCGAATCCGGAAAGAGACCTAGGGAATACGTCGACCTCAGTCTCGATAATGAGGTTCGAGTAGTGGAACCATCGGCATACAAGATACCGCGTATTTCCGGACAGCGCTTTGGACAGGACACATCGTTTGTTCGCCTCAGCCAGGCTTCACAGGTCTCCCTGAATGAAGACGAAGATGACGCCGTGGCTGCAGATTTAATTCAGGGCAGCCAGGAGGGCGATGACTCTGGCGCAACCCAGCTGCATTATGGCGATTTGAAGACGAAGATTGTAGGCGTTCGCTATTATAGGGGCCAGGCCACTATCGGCGAACATGTTGTTCTGAAGCGAGAGCCGCATAACCAGTATGATCGGAATGCGATCCGCGTCGATAATGTGATGGGAGTGCAGGTCGGTCATATTCCGAGGAATATGGCTGCCAAGCTGGCGAGTTATATGGTAAGCTTCCTTTCGCAGGAGGTACCCCAAAAGTCCCTGCTCTGATTATCCTGTTTGCTGTAGGATAACAGACTATTGGACATCGAGGGTATTTTGATCGGGGTTATCGGCGCCTACGACTGCCCGATTGTCCTTAAGCTGTATGGTCCAAGCGATCCTGTGAAGAGAGAGGCCCTGAAAGCCAAAATGGAATCAGACAAGTTGCCACTCAGCCAGCTCAAGGCAACGGAGCGTGAAGAGAAGAAGCGGGAGAAAGAGCGGGAGAAGGCTATGAAGGAAGCTGCCAAAAAGGCTCGCACTGGACAATTGCTGGATGTCGCAAATAAAATGGGCTATTCTAGTCTCGCCCAGCCTCTCGGAGATGAAGTCCTCGGGCAAGAGAGTCTGGATGAGATCATCAACCAGAGCAGCACATTCAATCCGCGCGAGATCGGCCAGGTGGCCGAGAGTTTCGGCCTGAAGGAGTCAGATCTAGAGAATATGCCTATGGCCGACAACCCTCCGACCCTCGCCACCACGCTGCTTCCTTATCAGCGTCAAGGTCTCGCATGGATGGTCAGCAAGGAAAACCCCGAGATTCCTTCTGGCACCGATGATGTGGTGCAGCTCTGGAAAAGGCAAAACAACAAATTTACTAACATCGCTACGAACTTCACGACTGCCACGCCGCCGACCCTTGCTAGCGGGGGTATCTTGGCGGATGATATGGGACTGGGCAAGACGATCCAGATCATCTCTCTCATCCTTGCGAACTCTCAACCAAAGACGAAAGAGTCATCCAAGGCTACGCTAATCGTATCACCGGTTGGTGTGATGAGCAACTGGCGGAACCAAATCCAAGACCACACCATTCCGGAGCAAGCCCCGCGCGTGCTGGTTTATCACGGTACTGGAAAGAAGGAAGCTGGGAACCTAGACCAGTATGATGTGGTGGTCACCAGTTACGGTGCTCTTGCGATGGAGTACAAGCCAAATTCGAAGACAACACCAGCAAAAGGTCTATTCTCACTCCACTGGCGTCGTGTCGTCCTCGACGAAGGCCATACAATCCGCAACCCGCGATCTAAAGGTGCCTTGGCAGCCTGCAGCCTTAGGGCTGACTCTCGCTGGACTTTGACTGGAACGCCAATCATCAACACTCTCAAAGATCTTTACTCCCAGATCCGCTTCCTGAGGCTCACCGGCGGCCTTGAAGATTTGGCTGTCTTTAATAGCGTACTAATACGTCCTCTCATGTCTGACGACCCGGATTCCCGCTTGCTACTGCAGGCGCTCATGAGCACTATCTGCCTACGTCGTAGAAAGGACATGAGCTTCGTCAACCTGCGCTTGCCGCCCATCACTTCTCGTGTTCTGCGCATCAAGTTCCATCCTCACGAACAGGAAAAATATGAGATGTTCCAGTATGTATCCGCAGAAATAAGTCCCTCAACGAGCACCGTGGTACTAACAGTTCGAGCAGAGCGGAAGCGAAAGGGATGCTCATGGACTTCAAAAACAAGGACAAAACTAACACGACCTACTCCCATCTCCTTGAAGTCATTCTTCGCCTCCGCCAAGTTTGCAACCACTGGGCGCTATGCAAAAACCGCGTTGACAAACTCGCCGCCATCCTCGATAAACACCAAGTCGTCCCCCTAACCCCCGAAAACGTCAAAGCCCTCCAGGACGTGCTCCAAATCCGCATCGAATCTCAAGAGACCTGTCCCATCTGTCTCGACACCCTAGAAACTCCTGTAATAACCGCCTGCGCCCACGCCTTCGATCGTGCCTGCATCGAACAGGTCATCGACCGCCAACACAAATGCCCCATGTGCCGCGCCGAAATCAGCGACAACACCTACCTCGTCGCCCCCGCTGCCGAAATGGGCGAAAACACCGACGATATCCACGCAGACCCGGACCATCCCAGCAGCAAAATCGAAGCTCTCGTCAAGATTCTCACCGCGCAGGGCCAAGCCCAGGGCACCAAAACCGTCGTCTTCAGCCAGTGGACCTCCTTCCTGAATCTCGTCGAGCCGCACCTCCAACGTGCGGGCATCGAGTTCGCCCGCATCGACGGCAAAATGACCTCTCTCGCCCGCGACAACTCAACCCACCGCTTCTCCACGGACCCCAACTGCCGGGTCCTCCTCGCTAGTCTGAGCGTTTGCAGCGTCGGCCTCAACCTCGTCGCGGCTAATCAGGCTATCTTGGCTGATAGCTGGTGGGCACCCGCGATTGAGGACCAGGCCGTTGACCGTGTCTACCGACTTGGCCAGAAGCGGGAGACGACCGTCTGGAGACTGGTTATGGAGGATAGTATTGAGGACCGCGTCCTGGCGATTCAGGAGCAGAAGCGGAAACTCATGCTCGCGGCGTTTCGGGAGAAGGCCAGTAAGAAGGTTGATGATCGGGCGACGAGAGTGGCTGATCTTGAGAAACTCCTTACCTGATCTCTTCCGTCCTCTCCATTTTGTTTCCTTCTCTAACGATTTCTCTGTTTATTCCCATTTTGTTGCTTTCTTTTACATCTGTGAGGGTCTAATCTGTTTCGGAACGGCCGTACTTTTCTCTGTATACATATCATTTCGTGCCTCTTCCTGTTCTCTTCGGTCTAGATACACTTCGGCTGCGGTGCTTCGTTTTCTCTCTTACTTCGGGCCAGAATAGAGGATTATACCCTGGAGTTTTCAATTCAATTCGATTCAGTAATCTCCAGCACCTAATTCCAATGACTTGAACTTCAGCATTGGATTTCCTTAACATACAAGAAAGCCCTGGAGAGTCAATCATATTGTATGGATGCAGTGAATTCATGGATACTAAAGTATGTACTCGGAGATCCAAAGTGAAAAGAAGTGAAGTGCATGAAATTCATCCAGCCGTATCACATCACGTGGGTATCTTATCCATGTAGAAAAACGCCAGCCCCATCAAGCAAATGCTAAGTGCTATGAAGTAGTGACTCCGCTCGAACGAGTAGACGAAGCATGGAAAAAGTAGAAAACAGGATGACCCAGCACCGAAGAAAAAGTATGTTCACGTAAACATATTTGCAAAGAAAAGATGGACAGTGAGAAAGTAAAACGAAAATATGACAAGAGTAAGTCAGGGGAATACAGAGTCGCTCGGGCTGGTAGTGAGTATGTGGTATCACTGGTTTTTACAACTGGAATTCGGCCGTCCTTCAGCTCCATGAGAGGAGAGTCCCGTGTCTCCAGACGTTGGCTGTGTTCCAGTTGCGCTAGACGGTTCCGAATCATGTCCAGGGGCGTCAGTAAGGGGAGTACCGGGCTGAACTGGCGCTGACCGGCCTCTTGGCGACATTTCTCGGTGTCCAACGGTTTCGTGTCTCCCGAGGTCGATAATAGGAGACTGTAGTTTAGAAGGTTCTGATTGACCAACCCCCGATGGTGCTGGATGCTTTTGAACTAATCTTGCACTGTGCTCAAACGTTCCGACTAGCGGGGTTCTGCTCCCTGCCGGCGTTTGGTAGCTTCCTTGCGAGCCCGCTTTCTGCTGCTGTTGCGCAGAATCCCCTATTAAAGCGGGGTTTGGAGAGGCATGTTTGTCCGAACTCGCACCGAGCTGGGCTTGATGCGAAAATGGTGGCTGCCGCCGAACCAGTGCGTTTCCATTAGGGGCGGATGCACGGGCCTGTGTTGGCGCATGTGGCGGGAAAGAACGCATTGTGGCTGGATTAGCGCCTGGGTTTAGAGCGTACCTGATCTGATCAGGCGGTAGGGCAGGCGGACCGACATTGTGTGCACTCTGCGGTATGTAGGGTTGATAGGCTCCATAGGCTCCCGAGGTAGCAAACGGGACAGTTGATGGGTGAGAAAGCTGCGGTTGCAAGGCCTGCCTCTGTTTTTCGCTCAGCTTCCTGTTATAAGCTTCTGGATCGGTCCGTCTGAGGTGTTCATCATGAAGCTCCTCCTGCACGCTTTTCTTTTCTTCGTCAGTCAACTTATCATTGTCTTCAATCTGAAATGTTTCAGTGAGCGTTATGTCGCGGATCAGCCTTTCTTCCCTCGTCTGATCTTCCGCAAGGATCCTATCCAAAACCAGAGGGTCTTTGCCAACGAACTCCGAGATATCCTTCTGAGCAACAGGCTTTGCTGGGAAAAGATAGTCGCCGGCCTTCCTGATCGCTGTCCGAATGGGGTTCTTCTTATCAACGACACGGACGGAAAGCTGGGACTTGAAGATAGCTTTGTGGTGTATGAGCTCCTCAAATGTGCCACCAGAAAGAAACCGATACACAAAGACTGGCTTTTGCTGACCTAATCGGTATGCACGCCCAACAGCTTGCTCTTCCCACATCGGACTGAAAGAGAAGTCAAAGATGATGACGCGATTGGCCCCTGGGATATTCAGGCCAAGGCCTCCTGCTCGAGTTGAAATGAGATAAACATGTTCTGTGGCGCCTGAGTTGAAATTTTTAGTTGCCCGCTGTCTGCTGGCCATTGGCGTACTTCCGTCCAGGCGTGAGTACTTCCAATGAGAGGTCTTCAAGACATGCTCAATGTAGTCAAGCGTTGACAACCTCTGAGAGAAAACCAAGACCTTGTCGCCGGCTTTGATAGACTCTTCGATTATCCTTTTCAAAATCTCTGTCCGGGCAGATAGCTCTACAGCTCTTATGTCAGGCACTTGCGCAAAGTGCTTTTCTTGTTCAGAAATAAGTCTCGCCAAGTTCGGCAGCCCGACCTCCGAGATAGGTTCGTCTCCCGGGATTTCTGGAACGGCATTGGGAGCGTCCTTTCCCCGACTCGTAAGTTTATCCCGGAAGCACGATGGGTGACAGCAGCATAAACCTAGGACAGCAAGCCATGACCACAATTGCGCTTGTCCAACTTCCTCTATCCTGCCTTGCAGCACAAATGCGGCATAGGAGTTATACGCCATCTTCTGTAGGCTGGTCAAGGGCACAGTCAAGACAAATTCGACTTTGGGTGGCAAACTCCCTTCAAGCACAGTGATGTCCGCACGATTGATTTTGGGTTCCAGGATTTGCTTGAGCACTTGGAGTTTCATAAGTGACCTTCTTCTCTCTCGATGGGTACTGTCGGCGTAGAGACCTTCCTCGATAGGTTCTATGTAATTCGCTTTGAACTCATTAAACTTTCCGAGATAATCCTCAGTAATCCAGTTAACCATGTAATAATAATCGGCAAGGTTGTTGGCAAGAGGAGAGCCGGTCAGGGCAATGCGACTTCTGGAGCGGAATTGCATTGCTGCGGCAGAAATCTTAGAGCCTGGATTTTTCATTTGGTGAGCCTCATCCGCAACAATTATGCTGGGACCTTTCAGCAGCCATTTCCTGACGTCCTCATGTTCGGAGTCCGACAGAGGTTTGGGCCTTTTGGCAGTCTCGTTATTAATGATCAATCTTTGAAATATTTGGTAGCTGATCAGAAGAACCCCTCCATGGTTATACCAATCTTCCACCTCCTGTAGCCGTGCAGTCAGAGAATCATCGGTCGAAATCCGCCTGACCCGGCCGATGGGAGACCCAGGCGGGGTCCACATCCCAAATTCCTCAAACCAGTTTTCTATCAGAGACGCTGGGCAAAGTATTAGGGTTTGAGACCGACGGAGAGCTCTTGGGACCTGCTTTTTGACTTCAGGGTTCTCAGACGCGGCGGCAGCGGATATGGTAGCCAGTAGCGATATGCTTTGAAGAACCAGTTACTAAGTATGCGTGGCAGACGAGGGGTTAAACTTACACCTGCATGGTCTTCCCTAATCCCATTGTGTGGGCCAGGAGGCATCCTTGTTGATCTTTGTCCTCTACTATTTCCCGCCACATAAAACGAATGCCGTCTAGTTGGTGGGACTTGACAAGCTGGCCGATGTGCGGATCCAGGTATATGACGGGCTCCTTGAAGGTAATAGCTTGTTGACTTGGGCTATCATTCGCCAGTCCTAAGCTCTGCCATCTTCTCTCAAATTTCTTCTTCTGTTGCTCCTGCCGTGCAGCACGCCGCTGGGCGCTTGCCTGGGTTTGCTTAGCCGCCTGGCTTTCCTTCACCTCTCGTTTTCGCTTTTTATGAGGCGTGTCTGCGGACTCTAGATCGCGCTCTGAGCCTGGAAAATCCGTGCTTCGCTCCCCGTCAGACGTGCGCGTGGGCTCTGATTTGCGGCTGGAGCCAGAGGTATCCGTATTCCGCCTCAATGTGTAGAAAGACCTCAGGCGTTTCAAGAGTTCCTCGTAAAATTTATCGAGGCCATCATGTAGTTCCAGATCCACCAGAGCATCATCGACATACTTTTCCGGAATACCTTTGACGCCAAGGCGGACGCAGTTTACCCATGCGATATAAAACGACGCCGTTCTCATAATCAAGGTACTCTCGGAGTCCTCCAAAGCGGATACTTGTTTCGAGCCTTTTTTTAGACATCTCAAGGCCCTTTTTACAAGGTTCTTGAGCCGAGAAAATTGGTATTCCGGAATTTTTTCAGCCAACCTGCTTCGTTCCTCATCTGAAAGAGAATAAACAAGCTTCGCCAATAGCCTACGACAGTCCTTGCGTTCTTCAATCAACTCCCAGGTTAATGACATGATCCCATCCATATCGTCAAGTTTGGGTAGCGAAGAGCGTGGCCCGTTCTCTGTCTTCACATTGACATTGTTTTCAAGGGAGCCAAGGCTGAGTGGGGGTGACATCGAGTGGTTGATCGGCGGCAGAGTGCTGCCAGGGAAATCAGAATGGGCCTCTAGAACGGGATTGAGTGGCGGGGTTTCGATTGTGATGTCGTCGGGCTCAGAATCCATGGTGAGATCAACCACAGCCGGTTCCTTATCAAGCAAAAGAGGAGGGGAAGGACTGGTTGAAGCGAAAATGTTAAGTGCCTGGCCTCTCGTATTTCGCCTTTTACCGGAGACACTGATAATATCATCATCACCATCCGATGACGATGGGCTTGCAAACGACGTTTGAGGTCGGTTACCCTCATCTTCGATAACGAATTCACCAGGGGAATCATATTCGATGAAATCGGAATCGGAATCAAGCGACTCCTCGTCCGGATTCTGTGGCTTAGCTCGACGTACGGGTCTCGGCGGCGCGGAGACTTTTGGAGGACAATTCTCTTTCTCAAGGACAGATATACGCCATTTTTGCGTTTCTATGTTGAAGATGGTTTGCTCCAAGCACTGGCATTGAGTGCGCAGTTCCACTTGGGAGGTGTATTCGTTATCAGAAATGTTGTCTTGCAGTTTTTGTAAACGGCTGGCCAGCAGAGTCACGTCCCTGGTGAGGGCTTTTATTTGTTGGTTAACACGCTTTCCTCGTCTAGCATCCAGCCACAGTTTCCGTGCCATGTATTCCTCTTTTGGAAGGTGACTGGCGCGCCATTTGTTCTGGTACTCTGAGATACATTCCTTGATGGTGGAATTGATCTTCATGGGACCAAGCCTTGTCTGCGGGATCGGCAAAGGTTCACGGCGTTCGTCTTCAATCTCTTGCCAGGTTTCGTCGTCGAACTCACCTTCAGACCCGGAATCTCCGTATAGTGGATAAGAATCTCCAACGTCTTCCTGAGCTGGATATTTCTGGAGTAGATATGCAAACGGATCTGAGGGCTTGAGTGACTTAAGTGAGCTCTGGACCTCGTCAGTTACCTCGGGTTCGGGATTCAGCTGTGGCCATTCATTGATGTTTTCCTTGCTGACATTCACCGTTCCTTGTTTTGAGGTGTATAAGGTAAAGTGTTTATTCCCATGGGACTTGATATCCGAAGGTTTGTAGGGAACAACGGCCCATTGCGAGCAGCCTTGGTCTGATTCCAGACGGACTAGTGATTGTCTGAAGAAGTAGCCGAGACGCTTATTCACGAATGAACGCCGGGCACTGGGCAGGTTTGGAAATATCCGCGCGAACGTCTGATCGTCTTCATCTTCGTCCTGGTCCGTAGGATAGAAGACTTGATCTAAATTAAGCGGGTCTGGGCCCATGTACCAGTCAGTAGCTCTGCTGGTATCATCAGCTTTCTCCGAAGCTGAGTTCTCAGTCCGAGCTTCGACGAACGAGCGCAGGTCTAGCCTCCGTCTTTTTCTCCCTTGACTATCTACCACAACTTGCTCATTGTGACGTGTACGACCAAGCTCAGGCCTTCCGGACAGACCGTCTGGAAGATTGTTCAGATTTCCTTCAGTTGCGGTTTGCAATCTGACATGCGATCCGCCCCCCTCTACGTTGTCAGTATTACCACCTCCGTCCTTCGACTTCGCCGTGTCGAAAACAGAAACTGAGGAGAGAGGTGTATTTAGAGCATCAATGTTGGCAACAGACGCCCCTATTGCTCCAGAACCACGCGTAACAACCGCGTTGGCATGCTGATTTGGTGAAGGGCGGGGAGTGGCGTCTTGAGGATGAAATATTGGCATCTGGGGTCGTAACGCTAGATTGGGGGTTTGCGGGGACAGAACGGCGTCAGGAACAGCCTGCTGGAACTTTTGAGATTGCGCCTGAAGATAACGAATAGCCATCAGCATAGAACTCTGATGACCAAAAGCTCTTATCCCAAGATCTTCCTTGAGCGCATGTCTATCAACATCTTGAAGAAGGATCTCCCCGGTTATCCAATTATCTCGTATAGAAGCCTCGAGTGAAACGGGGTCCGGACGCGGCAAACGCGAGGCCGACTGCGACCATGGTGTCTGGGGATTGTGACATAAAAATGCCACCACCTCATCGACGGTCCAGTCAAGAGGATCTCCGCTAACAGTTTGCATGATGATGCCTCATAGTGGAGAAATAATAGAGACACAGAAAAACTAGGATAGCTGCATGTGAGCCGTAAGGTGATATCTTGACGTTCAATGGTGGAGTTATTGTAGGCGCAAGATCTAAAGTGAGCGGGAAGTGAAGGGAAACAGAAAGCGTGCCCGCTAATGGGAAATCGGAGATAATACCCCGAAAATAAATAAAACAGAGGTCAGATCTCAACGTAAAGAATGGGATTATTGCCTTCAACGACAGACCACAAGGGCGTCGACAGCCTCAGCGCCATGCAAAGGTACCTTACGATGAAAGCGGCGGGAGAACGCAAGACGCGTGTGCCCGCGACGCCATATTTCTGCCAAATGTTAGAAAGCGGTAGGCCAGGCGGTGGCTGTTATGGCGTGCTGATCGCGGAGATTAAATTAGTAATCAACGGAAGAGGCTCCAGGGACGATAAGATCCCTAAGGTCCTGAGGTCTTTGTCTACAAATTCCCGGCAATTTTCTTTTGAAATTGAGCACTTGGACGCTTGGACGCTTGCTATGGGAGAATAGCTACTACACTGTTACTCCTCATTTACCAGAAATCTCTGCAGTTATGGTGAATCCTGTTTACGAAGATTATCCCCCCTCCTTGAACCCCGCACAGAAGGAGTTCCTGGTAAGGACGGTGAAGGACTGGGCGACGCAGAATGGCCTGATGGTGCGGCCTGCGCCTACATTTGTAGGCAAAGATTCCGATCCTAACGGTGTGCTTGCGACAAATGCTCCGGTAACGCTGTTCCCTAGTCCGTTTCCCAGAGCCTGTTTTGAGGAGGCGAAGGCGCTGCAGACCGTGTACAATAAGCTCTATGCTGCGATAACTTGTAACGAAGGCTGGATTGGCAAGATTATGGAAGAGTAAGGCTGTCTCCGGTTGTTCAGTCAATCACTATTTGCTGGCCAAAAGCTAGACAGAACCTAGAACTAAACATGACATCTGGACTGTAGTCTGATTGACGTGGACGACTTCATCTCGAACCTCTGGAAAGTCCATCTCGCTGTGCAGAAGGAAGGTTACGCTCAGACGCTTTCTCTCGGTCTCTTTCGATCCGACTACATGCCCCATATCTCGTCCAGTTCGACTGCTCCTCAGCTGAAGCAGGTGGAATTCAACACGATCTCGTCATCTTTCGGCGGTTTATCATCCCTCGTTGCATCCTTGCATTCTGAACTCTTAGACTCTCCTCCCGGCCACCCTATCGCATACCCGCCGCACCAGTTGCTTACTTCTGGCAAGATCCCCGAGAATTCCGCGGTTGAGACACTGTCCGCAGGTTTAGCCACGGCACACAGTGCCTACGGACCATCCAAGTCGAACCCGCAGCTCCCTACATGCATACTGTTTGTTCTGCAAGAGAACGAGCGCAATATATTCGACCAACTTGCTCTCTCCCGACAGCTCACCAAAGCCCACAAGATACCCGTCTTCCGTCTTCTAAGCTCCGAAGTCCTCGACCACACCTCCATTCCCGCCTCCAACCCTTCACGCCCGCTCATCTACAGCCCACCACACGCCCCCGAAGGGACGGCCTTCGAAGTGACAACAGTCTACCTCAGATCCTTCTATGCACCGACCGACTACAAATCCCCCCGCGACTGGGAAGCCCGAACCCAGCTCGAGCGCTCCGCAGCAATTAAATGCCCCACCGTCCTCAACCAACTCTCCGGCTCCAAAATCGTCCAACAAGTCCTCGCGACAACAACAGGACCTGACCACCTCGCCAGCTTCCTTGCCGACGCGGACCCGGAAACCGTCTCCCGACTCCGCGCGACTTTCGCACCGCAATACGATCTCTCTGCCGACGGTCAGGGCCGAGAGCTCGCTCTCAACCCCTCAACGGCAGAAAACCATGTTTTGAAACCTCAGCGCGAGGGAGGCGGGAATAACATCTACAAATCCGCCATTCCCGACTTCCTCCGCTCCATCCCGGAAAACGAATGGAAGCGCTGGATTCTAATGGAGTTGATCACCCCGCCTGCGACCGCGAAGAACATCGCCCTGCGAAGCGACGGCGAGGTCCTTGGCGGCGGTGTCATTGGTGAGCTTGGAGTATACGGAACTATTCTGTGGGATCAGGCGGATGGGACAATCCATCATAATGAGCAAGGTGGGTGGCTGATGCGGACGAAGGCGAAGGATGTCAATGAGGGCGGTGTTGCGACTGGGTTTTCGAGTCTGGATAGCGTTATTCTATTTTAGAGGAACATTTTTGTGTGACATTTTAGATTTGAAAATTTTCAGATACATATTGCATGAACAAGAATCTTCTATTTTCTCACTCAAAATGTATGGAAGTGAGTAAGCATGTTGTTCAAATAAAGTTGCTGCCAAGAAGCTGGTGGCGTGCGGAACAGAGTTAGGGTTAATGTCAACTTAAAATCTTAGTTTTACCAAGTCTTTTCTTTTTGCCATATGGCAAGAAAGAAGAAAGAGCTTCCTTTTAGGATTTCAAATTGCAATCACCATGTATTGAAAACTATCATGAAGGTAGCAGGCTGATGGTGCCATGCTGCGATCGAATGTACATCTGTTGGTACATAATGTACTTGTAACCTAACCGGGAGGGAGTCTGAGCACCGAAGCTGAAAAAAAAAAAAAAAAAAAAAAAAAAAAGAAAGAAAGAAAGAAAGAAAGAAAGAAAGAAAGCGACCAAGCCATCCCAAATAAAAAGAAACAGAAAACAAACATGCAATGTGGTATCGAGACCTAGCTTTAGCACTCAGGCTTTTTCTTTTGCTAGGTGTAGAGCTCGCCAATCGTGATCGAGGCATAATGTACAGACGAGAATGTTGAGCACTGACAGAAATGTCGTCGGGGAATCACATCGCGCGTACAGGGCATGAGGGTAGACAGAAAAAGAGAAAACAAAACGATGATGAGAGATAAAGGTGAGGATGAGGAAGCCTCATAGCTCCTCCTCCTCCCCTTGAATATTCCAGATGGGCATATCTGAAACATAGCATGCACCCATGAGGTATTTGTCAAACATCATGTCAAAGACATTTTTCTCTTGCCCAGGAAAGTCGTCGAGCAACAGTGGAGTATCGAGTTCAAAGAGGCCAGTAGTCGGAGTCGGAGGCTCGCTTGGAGGAGGGGTGATTCCGAAGGAGTGGGTGTGAGTAGGCGTTTGCCCTGGCGTGTGTGGAAAACCGTCCAAGCAGTCTGACAGACAGAAACCCTGATGGGAAGTGACAGATTTTGGTATCCAGGTGTGTTCCCTGGCAGAGGCACAGTCAGTGTCGGACCGAAGAGGAAGCGATTTGTGATCCGGCTTGACTTGCCGCTGGGGTTGACGGGCGCCCAGACGCAGGTCGAGGTCAGCCATGCATACTGTTTTTGGGAGCTCGTCATCAGGTATCGGGCCTTGTACGATGGGGAGAGCGCCGTCTGCATGAGTGTGGGTTTCGTCATAAGGTACAACCTCATGAACAAAGTCGGACATTGTGACATCTGGGCTCGAGACTTTTGGCTCCTGTGGCAAGGCGGCGAGCTCACCAGCAACTTCCTGCAGCTTTTTGGATAAGACATTTGGCTCAGTGGTAAATGTCAGCTGCAGCCTCTGGGGCCTCGAGCGAATGCCGAGCTTCTTCGCTCCCCAGCCAGGTGGAAGCGGAACCCGGCCCCCAGCCTCACCCAACTCCGGGCAAATAAGGCCAGGAGTAACGCCTCGAGTAGAGTTAGAGTTGACATCTAGTCCAAGGGCCTTCATCTTTTTTATGAGGTTTTCCTCAAGCTGGAGGCTACGCTTGTTGCCGGAGCCCCAGGCAATCATAGCAAAAGCCTGACGGAAACGTACATTCCGCTGCTGAAGTGCATTCTCTGTGATTCTGAAAGAAGGATGCATACGATCCGTAATGTCCTTCAGCGTGATTCTGGGGTCGAGACGCATCCACGTTTCTACTCGAAATTCCCCCACCGCAGAGGATATATTATCCGGAAGAATTTCAAAAGAGCGCAGGCGTCTACCGTGGATCAGATACGGCATTAGAGGAGGCTCTTCGGCTCGCTTCGGTTTGACAGTCGGTCTTAACTGATAGAGTATGTCGGGAAGGTTCATCCACGACCAATCAGCCTGGCCTGGATGAGAACTGGTGCGGTTGCGAGGGTCATCGACGTTAGGGCTATCTTGTCTAGGAACTGCTTTTCCTTCAGAAAGTCAGTCCCATGGCCTTGAGTTAGAGCGAGCTGTAACTTACTGATCTGAGGGAGTCTAGCTCCGCTCTTTGAGCTCTTGCGAGTAGACTTGCCAACCTTCCAGTTATTCATGGTGGCGGACATTGTAGTAAGCTGTGTAGCCCGTATCAGCCATTTCGCACGTCACATACTGCACTCGCCCCAGACAAACCACCGGGAAAAAGGGAGGGCAGACGTACCTTTTTTCGCTCACTGAAAACGTCTTGAAAGACTGTTGGATCTTCGTAGAACGGATATGCAGTTGCGTAGAAGTGCGAACAACGGTAGCTAACGAAACGCTGTGTATGCGATGTAGCGAGTAGGAAAGGGGATGAAGCCTGGCGAGGAGAAGAAGGAGAAGGAGAGAAGAGATATAGGCTTCCATCCTGTCGATTCAGGGCTCGAAAATCCTATTGTCTTCCACTTCTGTCGTTCAAACAATTGGGGAGGTTGGCGAAGAGGTCTGAGCTGGTCGAAGGTCGAGGAGAGGAAAATCCGAGTGGAAGCCGGCGTTGAGAAGATATTCTCTCACTGCCCAAGGTCAACTGTGCTCTTCTGTCCGTCACCAACTTTTAGATTTCATTATGTCTTTTCAGCATGATAGATTCTGACGAAGTTTCCTTTATAAGATACAGCTCACTTAGCTCTTCAAAAGGAGCCCCATCATGACCATGTTTAGCCCACCTCTTTAAGCTCAGGTCCAGTGTCCTAACATAGCAGCATATCCAACGGGCCCCGGGCCTGTAAGGCAAAGTGCGGCTCAGATTTCATTCCCCAGCCTTACCGGCCGGGGCTTATCATGCGGCTGGATGAAGACATGAACAGGTTCCAAGTTTCAGTTGCGGTAATTTCTGCAGGCGTCTTTTATAGGCCAATCATAAGACAACACGCCCATGGGTAGCTTTGTTCCTTGCAGTTCAGGCTCTCTCATCAATGTCTTTGAATAGGGAAATGGCCAGGGACAATAGGAGGGCTACCCACCTGACCCTCCACAATAGCTCCCAATAGAGACTTTGCTATTGACGGGCACTACCCTCAGAGCTTTGTAGTAGGTAGAGCCTGACTGTCTTACTTGGAGAAAAAGTTGTCCTACTCCACAGGTTTGATTAATCTATTGCATAGCACATTCGGTCCCTCCCTATCGGTACCTACCTAGATACATAGATAGCCTCCAGAGGATCTACTGAGAGTAGTTGCAATGTTCGTACATCTAGCAAGAGTAGCTCAATGACTAGTAGACAAGACAGAAGATCACAATAGAGATTGTACATAAGAAGAAACTCAACAGGACGATATGGCTGAATATGCGCAGCTTGCTTATGCCAACAATGGACCCTATCCGACCTTAACGACACCGCACTCAGCCAAAGGCATCTTGCCGGGACCGTAGAGTCACCTTGGTACTTTACACACTGGCCTGTCTGTGCCTTACACGCTTCCAGGAGTCTCGGTTGGGATGCAGACTCTCTTCCCTCGGATTGCCATTCGACGCCGTGTTGCCACCAAGGACCTCCTCTCATCTTCATCTCGAAACTCGACGTAATCTTCGTATGTCATGCGATGGCGTGTGAGGTACTCGTCCAAGGTCATTGTGCTGGGAGGGGTTTCGGACAAAGCACGAAACTCTCGTGCGGGCGGTCCTGCGTGGTCCGCCAGCTCACTTTCATCAGCAGGTGGGATCCTATCGTCAATGTGTGGGAGACTGGGTAAGCCGCTGGCTTTAAATGCTTCTATGTGGGAGTCGGCAGTAATATGCGCACTAAACAGGAGACGTTAGCGTGTGTGCAAACGCAAGGCTCGCAGATCTCACTTTACGACAATATCGGGAGCGACTCTTAGAGTGCATCGAGACGGAGTCGTCAATGGAGTCTGCAACTGATTTTGGGATAAAGTGGCACGTCGGGTAGGGGTACGTCGGATTGGCCCAGTTGACCGCGGCGGTGTTCGAAACGCATTTCGTTGGCGCTGAGACCGAGACTGAGGGGCTGGATCAGCTCGACGAGGATGGGCTGCAGTCTGGAGCTCATATGCAATGGCATGAGCTCGAGGGGGGTGGGCTGCCGTTGATGGTTGGGCTATGGTATCAATCGACTGAGCTGCGACCCGAAGTTGAGTGCAAGTTTCAGAAACAGGGGGTACAATTGCACGAGGTCCGATAGGGATACTTGGGAAAGGACCCAACAAGGACGCCATTTGTTGAGGCCGGGGGCCTAGAGTTGACCAGGAAATAGGCTCTTGAGTTTGGTATGCAAAAGCACAAGTCAAAGACCACCTCCCCGTCTGGTCGAGAGCCCAGCAAGGCTGGTCCGGTGCATAAAACCATTGGTCTGGAGGGTTGTGGTCTACTCGGAGACCCATGAGCGCGGTGGGCACGAGTTCGATATTGAAATTTGGCGGGCAATTAACAACACCACCCGCGGCACCTACTGCTGGATTTTTTAGACCAGGAGTCAGTCCCCGCGTACTATTGAGCTGAGGATTGACGCCTCTCGCTTCTAGTGCGCGAGTTACTTCAGCGATGGTATGTTCGAAACCTGCATCCCAGCACGATACCCAGAAGAAACGGCGAAATTCGTTGCGGCGACGATCAATAATCTCCGGCGAGATATTCGCTCTGTACTCAGGATGGACACGGTCGATAATATCTTGGGCGGTGATACGACGGTCAAGACGCACCCATGCTTCCAGGCGCCACCCTTCTACCATAGAGGATATGCGAAGTGGGAGGACTGTAAAGTCGTTTATACGCTTTCCAAACAGTTTGTATGTAGCCTTTTGAACAGGGGCCAGCATTCCAGTATGCTCGATCGGAGGACGTAACAGGTAGAGTACATCGGGTAGGTTCCATATGGACCATAGCAATTGCGCTCCTCCGGAAATTGTATAATCTTCTGTCGTCCGTGGTGCGTGTACAAGATAGAAAGCATCCAGATAGTGCTTGATCACCGGTATCAAGTCTTGCTGCGGTAAGTGCTGCCAGGGTATCACAGTAGGGCCAAATGCTGGGTAGCGCAGGTAATCTAATGCCTGGACGGAATAAGCATCGTCCTGCCTCTTTCACGGAAGAGTTTGAGATGACTTACCATGTCGGACGCCAGTATAAGCTAATCCTCGCCCTGACGAAGATGACTGGACGTGGATCGGGTCGTGTCCTATGCAGAAACTGCCCAAAGTATTTCTACTCCAGCGGCATGAACAACGACTGGGAAGTTGACGTTGGCAGAACCCTGTGGTGAAAAGTATTGGGTTAGATCGTATCTGGAAGAAGTCTACTAAAAGGCTCAGACGGCGGGCCCTTTGATCTGGTTAGATTGTACGTTGCTCAAGTGGAATATTCAGGATGGATTTCTTACCAGCAAATGGATAGAGCAATCACTTTCAGGCCATCTGGGTGCAAAGGTTGGAGGAGAGAAGATAGGCAAAAGAAAACAGGCGGTTCATGAAAGGGCCTTTCTGTAGGGAGTGTCGTCCCAAGAACAAGCACTGGCAAATTCACCATAATATGCGGTCACTATGGTCACAGCTTTGTGATTGCACATGAATCTAAGAGTTGTCAAATCAAAGGAATCCACATGTGTGAAATAACATTAGTGAAGTATGGAATATGCTGAGTTAAAAAACATAGACCTTCAATGCCAACACTTTAAAAAGCTGATTAGACCTGTAGTCCTGGTCTTGTATCTAATCAGTGATATATATATTCAGTTGAAGCCAAGGCTTCCTCACATTTTCAACCACTCAATCTACAACTAATGAGTGTCGCAACCGACAACCTCGAACAGGCTTGTAATTTTTTCATCAAGGTAACCTTCCTACCAACTTGCTATCACCGTGACTGTACCATGTCTGGATCAGCTCCCATGCTTCGTCTCATTCGAACAGCTACCACCACCTCCCGAAGCAAAAGCCACAAGTCCGCAAACCGCTACAGCCTACAGGTGTCCTGCAGAGTAAAACCAAATGCATCCGGAAATCGAGAAGGCGTCATCGCGGTAGGAGCGGACAAAGTTGAATTGTGTGTCGCTGCAGTCCCAAGGAACGGAGAAGCAAACGCAGCTGTATCGCGCGTCCTTGCTCAGGTACGCTCCGTACTTTCCAGTAGACAAATTGGGAACACATATGGGACAACCTTATAAAGGATATACCAAAGCTGATGTTGATTAGGTATTCCGAGTCGCAAAATCCGACGTCGGAGTCATCCAGGGGCTGAAATCGCGGGACAAAATCCTCTGCATCAGTGACTTAGAAATCGGCACGGAAAGCGAAGAGGAGTTTCTGCGGAAAGCTCGTCAACAGCTGCAGGATGCAATTGCATCGAAGTAACAACAAATTATTCTACCGAAAAGCTGGCTATTGCTGATGCTTTTCATTCTCTGATAAGGCGCGCGGAATCGCCTGCCGTGACATCACGGAACCTTCCCCGACTTTTTTCCTTTCACAACTCTCCAAGTTTCATGACTTTGCAACCTTTCTGAGAACAACAAAAATATACAAGCTGCAGAAAAACAAGTTTCATTTGATACCATAACCAGAAAATGACTGCCACAATGGCCTCCCAAAAGCGAAAATCCCCCGGCTCCACAGAAACGAAAGTCCTCAACTTCACCGCGCGCAACCCCCAGTGGACCTACCTGAAACTTCAAATGTAAGCCCTCCAATCTCAATCTACATAAAACCCTCGCTGAGCGTCACGCTTTGACCCAGGATTCATCAACCAAACACCTCTTCAACAATCCTCTCCGCCCCCATCGACCCCCTAACAACCCGCACCCATCTAACATCCGCCCTTTCACAATTTCTCGGCCTTACGGGAACATCAATACCCATCGACATCCTGAAAGTGTCACCGGAAACACCGCAGTCACATCCCACCGAGAAGACCATCTGGATCCGTGTTCCGAGACAAGATGCACCTGCTGTTGTTGCCGCGCTGAGCTCATGGGTCGGAGGAGGCGACCAGACTGATACGGAGACGGGAACGGTGAGTAGCGTAGCGTGGAGGATATGCGCCAAGGGAAACTTCCTGAGCGCGCTTGCAAAGGGGAATGGGGCCGATTTATTTGGCGTGTAGCAAGGGAGGGATGGGTGTGTGATTAGGTGGAGGGATAGGGTCGCTATCCGGTTCACATAACGGTTACACTGTGGTCATATTGACCACTACCTGGTCTCTGACGAGATAACGGCGCCCTTTCCAATGCACCATACATTTCGGAAGGGTCGGGCTGTTGTACTCCTCCACTGCGGTCTTAATCCGGGGCAACTCAGTCACTTGAGGATGGAGAGACGGATGCTGAGTGCAGGCTTGCTGCTTACGCGAGATGTGACTGCCATACATTTGCTCGATATGCGAATGTCTAATTTAGAGTGATGGGGCGCCAGTAATCTGTTGACAGCGCGAGGTTCAACCCACGCTTCAAGATGTATATGATTTTTTTGGACGATTTTGTATATAAACAGGGTTTTTGAAACAAAAGCCCGGGACTGTCCAATTTCAATCGGGCAAAGACAACGGTAACGACTGACCAAGAGGGGAGTATTAACGAAAGAAAACCAAACCATCCCAAGAAAATTTCACATGTTCACTCAGGACGCCCAATTCCCATGCATGCGACACAATCAAAGAAAGAACCTTCCAGTCTATTATTCAAAACAGCTATGCAATTTTCAACCTTTTCTTACCATCCATTTTGCGCGGATTGGCCGCGCCCTGTTATACCGGCGACGACTGCTTGTTAAGTCTCGCAGTGATTTCCTCAACAATTAGCGAGGCGTTAGATGCCGACTGAGGCTTGCAGTTAGAAACGACCTTTGCCCGCAATGCAGACCGAATGTCCTGCACGCTGCGGTCCTTCCAATAAGGCTCGCCCGAGGTGCTCAGCGGGTAGAGGACGTAGTTGTCTTCGCGCGAGCAGAAGTCGTTAACATCCGGGGCAGGCGCAGCGGTGACAATGTCTAACTCGAGGGCGAGCTGGCGACAGTACGTGTCGAGAGGTAGATCGTTGACATCTTGGCCGAAGGGGTTCTCGATTTCGCTGCCGATGGCTGCAAGACCGAAGATGATATACGCGGCAACTATTGTTGGTTCATTAGAGGGAGTTCGTGGTTGTGCTCACTGGGCTGGCTTACCAATTGATCCGGGGATAGTGACCCAACCTAGAGAGCGGTAAAGCTGGAAGGGAAGGATCATGACATAAATCCAGGCAATCTGGGCAATTGCGATGCTGTACGCGACTGGTAGAGGGGTATCAAGGACACGCTCGGTCCCCGTGACGACCTCGTTCAGCTGTGCAATGTAAGTGACTACCATGAAATGATTAGCAGGCTGTCAATATTGAAAGAGTTAGTGGTACGAACTGGCTTGCGATTGATGAAGACTGACGGAGAGCGTGTCGTTCTCAATAACGGAGTCAATGTACGCCGAGATATGGTTGAGGATTTCCAAGGGCAGATGCCCCAATGGTTTCTTGGAACGCTTGATGAGCTTGCGGGGGTTTGATTCGGCCCACGAGACGCCCAGGTACTCTCCCGCTGCTTTCCAAGAAGACTTCCTCTGCCCCTCGACGACTTGACGGCTGTGTGCCTCTTTAGCAAATGTGTCGAGGTATCCGACCAGACCCGCTAGGTCTTCATATCCGACATCGGGTTCGAATCGCAGCTTGTGTTTCAGGGCCACTGCAAAAGCCAGGATAAGATTGATGGCCGTCCTTGAGGTTGTTAGAATCATGGTTTGGTGACGGTGCTGTGGGATTCCTACAGCTTTCTCAACAAGTCCTCCTTCCCTTCGTCGCCTTCTCGCTCCGCCGTGTTGACCCAGATAGTGCGAGACAAATTTCGGGCCGTCTGAATAAGAAGCGACCAGTATTTTCGCCCGTCCGCCCATCTTCGAGTCCAGTCAGCAGGGTTCATTCACACGGGGTTGATAAAACAGGCTCCTACCTTTCGTATGCTGTTGAGCTTCGGAATGAAAGAGACATACCGACTACGAAACCGAGAACAGTGATGAGAATGCTGTCAACGGAGACTATTCCAACTCCGTCAGCTGAAGGATTCCCCCATTATTGCTAGCGCGTATACTCACTGTCATAGACGAAGCGGCATATGCAGGTCACCAAAGTAGACCAGCCGGCAACTAGGGCGATGGGGAGAATCAGTTTCGGCATAATGCTTCCATGCATCCGAAGCATTATGGGCCATTTTGAATGTCTGTCAAGGTCTCGGGGGCCGTGCTAACAAGGAATGATCCGTCAGTGCCTCTCCATCTCACGCTTTGTGGATCTTGTTGGATTCTAAACATACAAAGTAGCGATCTAGGTCTTCGGACTGGCGTCGGCTGAGGTTGAACTGTGAATCTCGGGAGTCTGCAAGGTTCTCGAGAAAGGTTGGGCGTGGTGTCAGACGCCCCATGCTGGGGGCTTTCTCAACCTGGGGAGAATAATTAATTCCCCGAGCATTGTGGTGGGCGTGACGGCCTGCTGGCATCGGGGCAGTGTCATCAGCAGGACCAGTATGTGCTGTCCCACCATCTGCCAGCGGTAATGAGTGTCCATCTCCGCCCATTATCGAATATATGTTCTGCTGCTAAAAGAATGAAATAGGATACTCTCGCAGGAGAGTTCCCTAGATGATATATAAGGGAAAAGTAAGGTAGAGTTGGTTGGGAAAAAACGAATGTATTGGGGTCAGTCAATAAGCAATATATCAAAAAAGAAGAAATTTTGGAATAAAGAGGATGAAGAAAGAAGTGAAATCTGGAGGCGAGAGAAAGAAAAAGGAAATCAAGAAAGATCTCCATCTCTGGCTGGAGAGTGATTGACTACCTAGACATGTCTAGGTAAGTAGCGCGGCCTACTAGCCCTGCGAGGTCATCAGGGATTATTCGCTACCTACTAGGGTTTTAGATTCTATACTACTAGTAGTACTAGCAGTACATACTAGGTACCTAATATTAATGTAACAACACCACTTCGTCACCATCTAACTGCACGAAACTCAACGAACCCCTTCAAACTGCAGGAACCAAAAAATCCAGCGATCGGTCTGTTCTGTTGACCCTTTCTTTCTCCCCAGACACATTTTCGAGGACGTCATTTTTAACTGCTTATTTAGTTAGGATGCTGTCTTGCATAGGGCCCTACCTGTGACAGGGACGGGAGAGGGCGCCAGGCCCCTGTTTCAGGTTCCAAGTCCACAATCACAACGGGCGAGTCTGCGACGCGAATCGCGAAACGGTCTGCGGGCGCGGCCTAGCATGCATCGACAGGATCCGTTTCTACAACAAATTAACGTCTCTATTGGCCAGGACTGCATCGACCAAGCAATTCCAGACCGTCCGAGGCGGCTGAGATGGAACCTGAATAATAGCGCGATGACTCACAGCGCTCAAGTCTCGAATGCGAGGGACAGGCGTCAAAGCAACTCGCTGTCCCGAGATATGGGCTTTGGTTGGAAAGTCTACGGGAAGAACGTCAGGAAGAGTTTACCTATGGGTCGGAAATCTTCATTATGAGGGTCAAGGCCATCAGCCTGTGGGCACAATCCACTCGATCACCAAGGAAGGGGAGCCAGATGCTAAAACGAGCGAGCATGGTGGTCTCACTGCTCTCCGAGTCCATTCTTGTCTCCTATCTACACTGAGTAATTGCTAATATTGCTAATAATATTAGCCAAGTTCCTGATTCCTGGAACCAGAATCCCTTCTTCACGCATAAACGGATGATCTACGGCTTTACGGCGATCCATCGAGCACGGCACTGGTCGGTTCCAACCTCCCAGGCTTCGTTAAATTTCAGCACAGCACGCCGAGAAACGGTTGTGATGCAGTGTCTACCTGGCGTTCCTCAGGGGCCGGTAGGCAATAACGCCAGTGGCTTGCTGACGGAAAAATCCCACACAAAAAGCACATTTCTCTCTTGAGCCTGAGGTCATAAAAATTATCTCCTGGTCGAAAAACTGTCCTGCCAGTAGTAGGACCCTCCAGCTCTGTCTTACAAAGTACATATCGGCATTTTTGGATTCTGGCATTTGGGTAGTGGGCAACTGTTTATTAATCATACCTACGGTTGACCCCTACCATGACCCGATTTGAGCGCCCGCGTTGTCACATGGTCGCTTGGATCGACGGCTTCTGCCTATGCCACGCAGGGCTTTGGACCGAATTTTTTATTATAGCAGTGACCTCAATCCAATGGCCTCTGAAATGTAACAATATAGGTCTGTGCACAATCCCATGTACTTACCCAGAAGGTGACAAGACGCAAGAACTATGAGCACTTCTTATAGCTAACCTTAGCAGGGTACCCTTTGCATTCACCGGCTCGAGGTCATGGTGCTTTTACCTTCGGGTTAAACTATCATACCATATAGGCCTGCAGTATCATAACCCGGCCCTTTGGTCGACGGCTCTTTTCTCAAGCCCTTTAGAAATATTCGCAATGCACTCAATATCTGCTGCGTTTTGCGACATGGGGATTTTGTCTGTGTGGTGTATTCTCAGTAGCTCTAACAGCGCTAGAACCACAGCAGTGCAACGTGCTGTCAATAGCTGGTCGCTTGACGGCCATATTGAAGATATCTGTGCACGACAAAAATTTGGAGTTGCCAGTGTCAATGAGGTGGACGAGAGAAGATCATCAGTCAGCCCGACTTGACTTAAATTCGCCAGTATGGATACCAGGTAAGGGAATCCATTTCGTCGTTTGCAGTGTCTGGGTGTACTCTTAGGCTTTCCCATACCTATAGGAAGCCAATTCGAACAAACCAGAATGCGCAAGGGACCGCTCTGATGTTAGACGTTAGATGCAGCGTCTGAGAACGTCGAATATGCATCACAGGTTTATACAAGCACGTGCAAAGTTTATGATCGAATATTCAAGCCAATTCTAAAAACTTCCGCATGTCTTAATTTCGATCACCTCGGAAAGCTCGGAGTGACCCGGGGGATCATTCCGGGAGCTGGGGAGGAGGATCGAATACTGCTCAGACCCAAGTCTCAGACCCAAGTCTATATTCAGGGCCCCTGGCTTCACATTAGCATATACCCATCTACTCCACTGGTACTCCGTCTCCGCCCTGTGCCTCGTGGCATCTGTCAAATGCAGCGACGAAACACTGATACCGGATAGCTCCTTAGATTTCGGGCCTAACAACTAAGAATGTCTTAGCAGGTCTTGTAGTATCATCGATTTAGCCGGGGCCAGACAACTGCATGAACTTATAGTTGTTCAACTTACTAGGGAGGAGAATCGGCTCAAGGTTGTATGTCCTCCTCGCCATCCGCACTTACACCGTCCTCAGTGATCACCAACCTAATTGATGGATACTTACCTGTTTTGCCAGGTTGGAGGCTCTGCCTAAAGTCACCACTGCGTTCTAAATAGCTTAGAGCATGCAGTTGCTGGCTCGACTATCTCGAGTTCCTGGTTCCACATCCACGATCGCCGCCCAACCGAGTGGCAGGACCGGAACCATGGATCACGCAAGTGTTCCCTCTGTGGATCTCTAAGCTTGACCAAATCAGAAGCTTTACTGCCTCTCGGCAAAAATTTTCGCTGATGACGAGAGCAGAACCTTCAAAGAACCAGGGCTTGCCTTACATAGTATTACGCAGGATAGTCTCAATGATCGGAATGGGAGCTGATATTTCGTGCAGCCATGCCCTTCAGCCTTTCCTGAATTCAACGGGTTCATCAGTGGGACTGTTGCGAACTATGGATTGATTGATCTACCTCCATAACGCAACCACTTACTGGGCACGTGTGAACTGTAGAGCTGTGGCAGTGAGGGATTATCGCGGGAGTTACTGATTACGCAGCCACTTCTCGGAGTATGTCCTCGCTGCTCGGAGCGTACGATGCGTTCATTTGAGGAGTTGTCCTGGAGACACAAGGACCTCATAAGGATAGGTACCTGGGTCGGTGGCATTCTTTCTTGGAACCCCAGGCGGATCTACTATGAAAACAAGAACCAAGCGAAGCTGTCCATTTGTAAGGCATCCGTGGAACCTCAATCGGATGCAGTAATTGGGTTTCCTCCAATTCCTGGCCCTGGTATCCAACTCCACTGTATCCAGGTACGTCTGAAATATGAGAACCCAACGCACAATGTTCTGGTCTAGGTTTTCCGGTCAGTGAACTTGGATCCTATTTACTTTAGCTCCTCCTGCTCTTGAACTGTGCTAAGATGACCGCCATCTTAATTCATTACAATATGTTTGTGCTCGAACCCTGCTGGCAGTAACGTGCTATGAGGCAATAATCGGTCGACGCCCGTCCAAACCATTACTTGAACGGCCTTCGATCACAGTACACATATTATTCCGGCTTGCGCAGTCCATCCGTCTGTTGTAGCAATGCAGCTCCCTCCCCCTGAGGTTATCCTCGCCTGGCCCACGCCGAACTACGTTAACCCTGCCACTCGCGGTGATGGTGTTCTTGTTATGAGCATTATCATGGTGGGTTTGTCTACCATCATCACCATCCTCCGCGTCTACACTCGTGTGAGGATAACCTGCACCGCTGGAGTGGATGATGTGCTGATTGTCTTGGGTCTGGTACGTTCTACCTGCTTCATCAATGTGATGCTCGTTTCCTGAACATAAGTCCCAGGTCTTTGCAATTGGCATGGCCGTTGTCATTACCCTCGCAACTGAGCGCCACGGCTGGAACCGCCATGTATGGGATGTGCCCTTGGACTGGCTGCCGACTGTCTCCAAGCTGAACCTCGCCTTCCAAATCCTATTCTCTTTATCTTGCTCCTTCACCAAACTCTCCTTGCTGTGGTTTTGCAGACGTCTGTTCGTCACGGGAATCCAGGGTTCTCGTTCGTTTTACAACATAGCTCACATCATAGCTATGGTGGTAGTGGCCCTCTCAAGCGCCATTTTTATACTTTTCAGTATCTTCCAGTGTCTGTGAGTACGACGGTCGCTCCGCCAGAAGCCATCAACCTCTAATTTTTAGAAGCCCGACACACGCATATTGGGACCTGAAACCTCAGTATGAGCACCACTGCCTCAACGACGGAGCAATAGTGTTTTCTGCTAGTGTTATTAATATCTTCACTGATGTTCTGACTACCATCTTGCCCATGCCACTGATATGGAGCTTGAAAATGCCGAGACGGCAGCGTGTTGCAGTGATTTCCATCTTTGCATTGGGTATCATCGTTGATGTTGCTGGCTCGCTTCGAACGGTATACGTCTGGAAGAGTATGATCGCGTCTTATGATACAACCTGGGAGGGCTGGCCTGTATTGCTGGCGGCAACAATCGAAATTAATCTCGGATTGGTACGCTCTAGCCAGCACCAACCCAACCCATCCATCTCCATGCAAGTTCCTGCTGACCTTTCTAGCTATGTGCCTCAGCTCCCGCATTACGGCCTCTGGTTACATCGTTCCTTCCTCGGGTCTTCGGCTCAAGTTACCGGTACGGCTCAGGGAGACAGGGTCCCCCCCTGAAACAATCCTGGAAGCTAGGGTCTTCTTCCACTACAGAGGTGTCGAAAATGTCTCGGGGTTCGCGCCATTACAGTTGCAGCGCCCGTGGAGAGGTCCCTACTGAACGGCTTGAGGTGTTTCGGACAGTGGAGATGGAAACTTACACGGAGAGCCGCGCATCCCAACAGTCGATTAATACTGCATGTACCATCTCGACTAACCAGGGTCGGGTCCCAAAAGAAGTTGATGAGCTACATCTCACTAGCGGATGTGGGAATTTGTACGACTTGTCGGTTACCGAAAGGCCACTCTCGCCCACGTCGCCCTCAGTCAGAAGTGAAGTACGGGTGCCGAGCAGCTGCCAGTCGCTATAAATCATTTTCTTAGTTTCTCCTACTTTCCTTGCCTCCAGGTCGTTACCTACTATCTTTCTTCCATTACGTCTATTCCCTTTTACTCTCTATTTTCTCTATTTTCTCTATTTTCTCTATTTTCTCTAATTCTTTTCATGCATTATAATTGTACATTTCTTCCCATATCCCCTCTTTTTTATATAACTTTGCTTGTGTCATTATTTAATGGGATGGTTTTAGGTAGGCATATAAAAAATAAAAGTAGAAACAATGCAAAAGCAATAATAATGGCCTTCCCCTACATGTCTTCTTGTAGAAGAGATACGCGGCATATACATAACGAGAAGGGAGAAGGCCCGGGCGGGAGATCTCGAGTCTGTGCTCCGCAGTAGCTTAGCTACGTAGGTACTGCACGCTGGACACTCTAGGTAGAGCCCAGGACAGAGGACATATCATCAAGCTTCTAGCAATCCTGATAATACAGTACCATTAGCGAGACACTCACTGTGTTAATTAATAGTAGTAGTAGATCTCTACTAAAAAGATTTGGTAATAAGGTAGAAGATGTAGATCTCCCTTAAGTGCTATTGATAACGGTAGCTTTAGGCATCTGTTTCCGATCTCCAGGCTGGATGCCCCACCTTCTGGGGCTTACCGTAGCCCTAGAGCAGCCCTAGAAAGCCAGAGCTGGAGGCGCAAGAGGTTCTACGATCCCAGCATTCCCAACAAGAAGAGAAATTTCTATGACGGCCGTAACTCTGTACCTGGTGGAGCCGCCCACCATAGAGGGAAAGAAGATTCGAAGCTGTTACCTTATCAATGGATCAAAATCTGTGCTTCCTTTTGCGTTTGGAGAATCAACGTGGAAGGTGCTCGGTATAACCGCCTCATGTGATTGGACCATTTCGCCGAAGCATCCAGAGCTTCGAACCGTCCACGGGTGTCATCACCAACCGCCGGTTGCGAACGCGATCCCAGACTGTGCATCCCACTCTTTATAAAGGCCATGCGCCGTGGAACCACTGTTCTCTCTGCTCGAGCTGTCTTCCCACTCGACCTTTCTTTTTTGTTCATCTCTCTGTGACCTGCCACCGACAGTGAGCTCCAAGCTCGATACAGCTCTTATCTCTTATCTCCGCTCTTATCGGAGCCTCTCAAACAAGGGTTGATTTACTGCAGCCTTGAAATCGTCTTCCTACATTCTGCACAATAATGGCAGGTGTTTTTCGGTCCAGCCTGAAGCTGCGAGCTTCAGCGCGTCTTCCAGCTGTCCGCACTATTACTACTACCCCCCACCTTCGAGCTGCGGAGAAACCCTTCTTTCCTGATGAGCCTGCTGCTCCGAAGCTGGCCACGGCCATTCCTGGCCCAAAGAACAAGGCGGCGGCGGCAGAGCTCGACGAGGTCTTTGATATCCGCAGCCTGAACATGCTCACCGATTACACCAAGTCCGTTGGAAACTAGTATGTCAATTCGCCCCGTACGCAGCATTCAAAGACCCTAACAGCCATCAGCATTGCCGATCTCGATGGAAACATGCTCCTCGATGTGTGCGTGATCAATCCTATTCCTTGCTCCTTCAATGATCCGCATGCGACTCGATCTAACTCGGACGCAGATACGCGCAGATTGCCTCGATCCCTGTCGGTTACAACAACCCCCACCTCCTCAAGGTCGCCGCATCCTCGGAGATGGCCAATTCCTTGGTCAACAGACCAGCTCTCGGCAACTTCCCTTCCGCGGATTGGGCCCACGTTCTGAAGACTGGCATCCTGAAGGCTGCCCCTAAGGGCTTGAACCAGGTGTTCACGGCCATGGCCGGTTCTGACGCCAACGAGACTGCATACAAGGCCGCTTTCATGTACTACCGTCAACAGCAGCGTGGGGGAGCCGAGAAGGAGTTCACTGAGGAGGAACTTCAGACTACCATGACGAACCAGGCCCCCGGCTCTCCTCATTTGTCGATCATGTCTTTCAAGGCTGGTTTCCACGGCCGGCTCTTCGGTAGCTTGTCTACCACCCGCAGCAAGCCCATTCATAAACTCGATATTCCTGCATTTGACTGGCCTCAGGCCCCCTTCCCCTCCCTGAAGTATCCCCTTGAGGAACATGCCAGGGAGAACGCCGAGGAGGAGCAGCGCTGCCTGCAAGAGACCGAGCGTCTCATCAAGGAATGGCACAACCCCGTCGCAGCTGTTGTTGTCGAGCCCATCCAGTCCGAGGGTGGTGACAACCACGCTTCCCCTGCCTTCTTCCGTGGCCTCCGTGAAATCACTAAGCGCAACAACGTCCTCTTCATCGTCGATGAGGTCCAGACCGGTGTTGGCGCCACTGGTAAGTTCTGGGCCCACGACCACTGGAACCTCGAGACTCCGCCGGACATGGTCACTTTCTCCAAGAAGGCCCAGACTGCTGGTTACTACTACGGTAACCCCGCACTGCGTCCAAACAAACCTTACCGTCAATTTAACACCTGGATGGGTGACCCAGCCCGCGCCCTCATCTTCCGTGGAATCATTGAGGAAATCGAGCGCCTGTCGCTCGTCGAGAACACTGCAGCCACCGGTGAATACCTATTTGCTGGTCTTGAGCGCCTTGCAAAGCAATACCCCGAGCACCTCCAAAACCTCCGTGGTAAGGGTCAGGGAACTTTCATTGCCTGGGATACCCCTAAGCGCGATGAATTCCTTCAGAAGGGCAAGGGAGTTGGTATCAATATTGGAGGAAGCGGACAGAATGCCGTCCGCCTTAGGCCCATGCTGATTTTCCAGAAGCACCACGGTAAGCTATTATCGATCATGTGCAGCTAAGTACCTTAAAACTAACTTGTTGCAGCTGATATCCTTCTTGGGAGCGTTGAGAAGATTATCAAGCAGCTTTAAGTGGCAGCGTCGAGGATTTGACTTTACTTTTGCATCGTTTATATTATGTGGCGTTCAAGGTATTTTCGGCGATTTATGATCACAAGTTATATGACAGACTATGAGGACTCGATAGTCCTTGAAAAGTGGATATACCCGACTTACGAATAGTTCCCTCACAACTGGAATCGTGTCGGTAATCAATTTGGCAACCATGAAGGCAATCCGATCTTGCAAAATAGTATAGTAGAACTCCAGCACAAAATAAATATGACAGTAGACAGCCAGGAACGACAGCACCAAATTTCCGTAAACTCCAATACCATGCATAGCAGAGACAGGGGTATCTCTTGCGTCCTTCGCTCCTGAATATTGAAGATCTAAACCTTCCAAACTATGTGCCTTCTCAATGCCAGCGCAACGCTCATCCCTTGTATGTTTCCAGAGCTCCTTTCCCCACTTCGTTAACGGCCACTTAACCTTCCTCCTCAATGGTACTACCATCCCTCGGAATGTACTTAATGCCAGCATCTTCCAAATGCCCGATGACCTCGTTCGGAAGCGAACCCGTCACTTTCACCGCATATGTGCCCGGTACATAGCTGTCTAGCCGCTGCCAGCGGGCAACCCAGCTGGTGCTTGGATCGTTGACGGTGATCAAGCCTTCAAAGACTTGCGAGGTGCATTCTTGAATGTTGTCGTTGTTGCCGCGGAGTCCGAGGACGTTGTCGCAGTTGGGGCAGCCTTCGCGCATGAATTTCTGGAACCGATAGGTATGCTGTTAGATGACACAGCCTACTTGGGAAGAAACAGGAGGTAGGGTACGTACGCTGTGAAGCTGGACGAGGGAGCAGACCATGCAGGCGCGGAGCGTGCGCTGCTGACTGGGCGCGACGTAGAAGGACATTGCCAACGTGGGATTTGACAAAATGAACGGATTGGAAAAGACCTCACCTCGATCGGGGAGCAAATCCGGAGTTCAGAAACGTGACAGGAGGATGAGGTTTCCGGCCGAGGTGAGAGGGTAGGGTCAGCCTCGTTCATTCAAAGTGGCCGATGCTTCTCGAACTTGACCTGAGGCGATCCACCGTCCGATGCGGCAGAATGCCAAGACTCGGAGGATTCGCCCTCAAAAACGGCCCCGAGAATTATCGGCCACTCTTGAAGCGCCCTCTCTCCTTCACGCCTTAAAGGTTACTGCCTCCGGAACGAGACCTGGACTTTGCGAGCTTTTTATTTGCACCTCATCTTTTTTTGTCCTACCAGTTTCGCGCCACTCAACCATCCCCGTGGGCTTACCCCTCCATTTCTTCACTCTCGTGCCCTCCTACCGAAAGCCCCTCCAGGCCGCTCGTTTCGGCGGTTGTCTTGCGCGATGGCCTCGCCGGATATCGAGGCAGCCAATGCGCTGAAAGTGCAGGGAAACAAAGCCTTCGTTTCGCATGAATGGCCCGCCGCGATCGACTTCTACACTCAAGCTATCGAGAAGTACGATAAGGAACCGTCATTCTTCAGCAACCGGGCTCAGGTACGCCGGTGATTTTTGCACCCTATCGGAGGTCGATCGGAGTTGAGAAAAAGACTGACTCGGGTTTATCTTAGGCACACATCAAACTCGAAGCATACGGTTTTGCCATCGCGGATGCTACGAAAGCGCTAGAACTGGACCCTGGTTATGTTAAGGCGTACTGGCGACGAGCTCTTGCAAACAGTGCGATCCTCAACTACCGTGCAGCTGTCAAAGATTTTAAAACCGTTCTGAAGATCGAACCTCAAAACCGAGATGCGAAACTAAAACTGACAGAGTGTGAGAAGCTGGTGCGGCGGTTGGAGTTTGAGAAGGCTATTGAAGTCGCGGACCCGCCGTCTGCTTTTGAGAGCTTGGATATCGATGCCATTGCCGTCGACGACAGCTACGATGGCGTACGGTTAGGAAAGGAGATGACGCAGGAGTTCATTGATGATATGATTGAGCGGTTCAAGAACGGCAAGAAGATCCATCGGAAGTACGCTTTCCAGATCGTCAAGGCTGTGAGGGATATTGTCTATGCTGAGCCCACTATGGTTGAGATTGGGGTGGATGAGGGTACCAAGCTGACTGTTTGCGGTGATACTCATGGTTTGTCTATTTTCCTCTATCTGGCTGGGTCGTCGGCTAACGCGGAGATAGGGCAATATTTCGATTTACTGGAGATCTTCAGGATGAACGGATTCCCTAGCGACAAGCACGCGTACCTTTTCAACGGCGACTTTGTTGACCGTGGGTCATGGTCGACTGAAATCGCCCTCTTGCTGTATGCCTACAAGTGGCTGCGGCCGAACCGTATTTTCCTGAACCGTGGAAATCACGAAACCGACGACATGAACAAGGTATATGGTTTCGAAGGCGAGTGCAAGGCCAAGTACAACGAGACAATGTTCAAGGTCTTCTCTGAGTCGTTCGCTGCTCTACCTCTGGCCACATTGATTGGCAACAAGTACCTCGTGCTTCATGGTGGTCTGTTCTCCGATGATAAGACATCGCTGGATGATATCCGCAAGCTCAACCGCCACAACCAGAAGCAGCCTGGCCAACAAGGGTTGATGATGGAGATGCTCTGGACCGATCCTCAAACGGAACCCGGTCGTGGACCCAGCAAACGCGGTGTTGGTCTTCAGTTCGGTCCAGACATCACAAAGCGCTTCTGCGAGAACAACGGACTCGAGGCTATCATCCGTTCACACGAGGTCCGTATGAACGGATACGAGGTTGAGCATGATGGGCGGTGCATCACTGTCTTCTCTGCTCCTAAGTACTGCGATACAACGGAGAACAAGGGTGCTTTCATCAACATCGGACCGGAGCTCAAGCTCGAATACCAGGTATTCGAGGCTGTACCTCACCCTGACATTAAGCCAATGGTAAGCCATAAACCATTCCTCCAATCCAGGTGATCTTGCTCGAGCACTAACAACCCACCAGGCTTATGCTCAAAATTCGCTTATGTCGATGATGTGAAATGACTCTATCTTTTGAGACGGGATTGGCGTTGGGGGGTGTGGATCACGACTTTTTCCAACCGCAACGCAACCGCAAGCATAGTTCGCTTGTCCCCTTTTTTGGGTGGATGTCTCGGTATAGGAATGTACTCGATACCTCTACGATTTTCAGATTTTGCATAGCGGAATAGCGAGTTATCACAGGGAGCATCTCTTTCCATTTCGCAGGGTCTTCTAAGATGGATTTGGGAAGCCTTTAGGATGTTTGCATCTTGGGGATTTGTTTGAATAGGTGCAAATCTATGCTCTGCTTTTATTATCAGATCATCTGGAAGCGTGTGATCAACTTCAGATATTACCTAGAGACTTAAGAACAACCTTGGAGACAGGAGAGTCCAGACAATCCAGACATCTGCGGAGTAACTTGGTAAAATGTTGGAATGTTCCCCGCCGACCCCGCGATCGCGTACGGATTTAGTTGTCGGTCAACCTGACTGTAAAAGACATCTAACATCACCCATTCTCTTCCATCTTCTTTTTACCTTCATTACTCCCCGCTGCATAGACTCCTTTACATACACACACAATGGAGTTCGATCCGAAAACGCGTGAGTAGCTAACTGTCACCCCATTCAGACGCCCGGACTAACCCCGCTTCCCACCAGCGCAGTACTTGACCTCCGACAAGACCAGCTTTGCTCATAAGTCCGTCAACGACCGATGGCCTGTAATTGTGGTAAGTACGACTGCAAGGCGATTGCGTTGCGGCTCGTACCTAAACGGGGCTTTTGATACAGACCGGCGCCATTGATGACTTGCATCGGACTGTCGCCGACGTCACCGACGAGGAGAAGCGCATCGAAGGAAAACGTATCATCGAGGCCCTCGCGGGACTCAAATATGAGATTCTGCACAACCGGCAGTTGACGTGCGCTGTTCCATCTTTCTTTGATTCTGAGGAGTGATGGCAATGCTGATTGTTTCGTCATGATTAGGCCTCTTCCCGACGACGGCGAGCCCGGCATCCAGGAGTACAATGAGGAATTGGAGCAGCGGGGGAATGTGAAGTGGCATGAGGGGCCATGGCTCTTTATTGAGTGCTATATGTGTGCGTCTCATTCAGTCCATACATCGGACCGCTCAGTCCAGATCCTGACTGACGACGAATTGATCGGGCACAGACAGACGCATGGCCACGCTCTTTGCCACGTCAAAGCACTGGAAGGGCTACGATGTGTTCGCGCGCCAGAAGATGTCCACTTTCAAGTCCTCCCGACCCGCTGTACTCGAATTGGCTGCTAGATACAAGGAGCTGGCTATCGAGGCCAAGGAGGGGAAGAACACCGAGGAATCAGACCGTCTTCTCTTCGCTGAGATGTGCGAGATTTGTCTATGGGGCAATGCCACTGACCTCTCTCTCCTGACGTCGCTCACATACGAGGATATCCAGAAGTTGCAAGGTTCCTCGGCGCGCAAGGCCGCCGAGAAGAACATCATCGTCAACGACATGGACGCAGCATTCGACGTCCTCCGGAAAGCCCAGCAGGAAAAGCACAGTGAACGCCGCGTCGACATCGTCCTCGACAATGCCGGGTTCGAGCTCTTCGTCGACCTCATCTTGGCCGGATACCTTCTCTCTGCTGGCATTGCCACAACCGTTGTCCTCCGCCCCAAGCTGATCCCCTGGTTCGTCTCCGACGTCGTTCCCCGCGACTTCGTCGACCTTATCCAGGCCATCGCAGACCCGCAGGGCTTCTATACCGCCCCCGACTCAGACAGGGAATACACCCCGCTCGCAGATAAGGAAGTCAACGAGGTCAAGTTCCTCTTCAACCAATGGAGCCAGTTCCACGCTGAAGGGAAACTCATCATCCGCCCACATCCCTTCTGGACCGCCGGCGGCAGCTACTGGCGCATGCCGCATGTTGCGCCGGACCTCTTTGAAGACCTCAAAGAAGCCGAGCTCGTGCTCTTCAAGGGTGACCTGAACTACAGAAAACTAGTTAACGATGTACGTCCTTCCCCACTCCACCAACGCCCGACACCCCCATTTCCCCACCCTCATCCTCGTCAAGAACAATGTCGATATTAAACACTATTTATACAGGCCGCCTGGGACCCCACAACCCCCTTCACAACGGCCATCGGCCCGCTAGGCCCCCACTCCGGTATCCGCGTCATGTCCTTCCGCACCTGCAAGGCGGACACCGTTGTCGGTCTGCCTGCCGGCAAGGACGAGGAGCTGCGGAAGGAATACGGCGGCAAGTCTGGTGGTCGGGAGTGGGCGTGGAGCGGGAAGTGGGCTGTTGTGTCGTTCTGCGATGGGAAGGCTTGATTTGGTTATATACGAACGGGATGGATAGAATATGGGCCTGTTCTGGGTCCTTACGGATAGAGAGACAGACGTTTTTGTTTCTTGTTTGAGTGAATGGTAATACATAGATGGTTATGGTTAGAGAGAGGGCTATAAATCATTTGGATGCAATGAAATTCTCTTCAAATTTTCTTCTTGTTTTTGCCTCGTCACTGAGATGGGAGTAGACAAGTGTATATAATACGTGAGCTGCGTCTGGTGCCAAGAAACATGGTATCTCAATTTATTGGACCAAGCACTCGAATAATCAAAGAATGTCCGGACAGGGTATAGTAGGGCACCAGATATTAGACGCAAAACTAGAAAAGAACAAGGCCGCCGAAGTCACTGGACCAAATTTCCCCAAAATTTGAAAACGAATTTAGCAGAAAACCGGCCAGCGCTACAATTTCCAAATAAAGAAAGCAATCATCGAAGAGAAGAAGAGGCGCGTCGAAATGATTTTTGATCAGTTCCTCACAGTTGTCCGCATATTCTCCTTCCCATCCTCTTTACCCTGGCGGGTCTCTTCCTTTTGTTTAAGGCGGGCCTGGGCGGCCATTTCCCGGTCTACTGATAGAGGACCACGTGCCGTAGTTGTGGCCATGCTTTGTCTCTTCTTGGCGCGGTCGAGCAGGTATGTATCTGGAAGAGCAGACAGTGCGTCAAGGCTGTATTTTGTAGCTGAGCGTCGGGACCTGAGGCGGTCTGTGCGAATTTGGTGGCTGTCGTCGGCCCCATTTCGACGGCCGAGAAGGGATGTAGTTGCATGAGAGGGGTTTGTGAGACGATTTTCCGTATTGCGTCGAATGTTTGTGGTCTCCTTTATTGGTATCTCGGGAGGGGAAGAAGGGGGGATGATGGATTCTGTTTCTTCTTGGTAGCGAGGGGGCTTGTATCTCTTGAGAGGGGAGATGCCCAGGTTGTTGAACTTGTCATCGATATCTTCGATGCCCATCTCCTTCATGGCCTTCCTTAGGTCTAGGTCCGCAAGGTCGTCTTCTACAAGACGTGTGAGGCGATCCTTAGGACGTGGGCTGGGACTGGGAGGCTGATCTGTTTCCTCGGTTTCGTCCCGCGGCTCCTTTTGAGGGCTGGTGGTGCCGAAATCGTGTACCTGGATCCCGTAGTAGTCTCCGCGGTTCTCTGAGCGGGATCGCGCTCTGATTTCGGCTCCACTCTCGAAGGCTCGCAGTCTCGTCTTGAGCATATCGATCTGTTCCTGCATATGATTACGCTCGTCGTTGTAGAAAGCTTTTAGGTCTTCTTCCTGTTGTCGATGCTGTCGAGTTGTAGATTTCAGCCTTTCACGGTACTCTTGAATGCGCATTTCCAGTTTGGCCTCCCGCTGTTTGAGCTTGGCCTCCCTTTCCTTGCGTCGACCCTCGTACTTCGACGTCTCCTGCTTCACACGCGCGAGCGTATGTTTGAGCATAGTGTTCTCCTTTTCCAATTCTGAGGCCTTCTGCTCGGAACTAAGAGCCAGCCCTTTAAGCGTTTCGAAGTCCGACTGCTGCTGTTTCAATTCCTCAATCCTGGCGTTTGCCTGGGCCAGAGCTTGCTGGGTCTTGCGCAGTGCTTCGGATGTTTCCCTAGGAATTACATCTGAACCTGAATGCGGCCCCGCAATATCGTCGACTTCGCTGCCAACAACGCCGTGTTGCTCCAGGGCCTTGCGTAATAAACTAACTTTGTGCTTGTACTGGAGCGCCAGTGCCGTCTGCTTCGTGAGATCCTGGACTAGCTGCTCCTTGTCCGCGCGAGTGTTCTCCGCAACCATCGTAGAGGCCAGCTGCGTTACATGGCGTTCCATCTCTTCGACCCTAAGCTCTTCTTCCTTTAACTTTGCAGCCAATCGATAGGCCTCCTCATCTTTCTTCTTCGCATACGTCTTCGCCGCGGAGCGATACTGAATGAGCCTTTTAATCTCCAGTGCCGTCTTGGTTCTGTAGCTATCGAATTCGGCCTTCCAATATTTACCGGACCGGGAGCGTGGTTCGTTCATGTTGATCGTATCTTCATTATCATCTTGTGCGGGCATCAGGTTCAACTTGGAGTCGGGCTTTGTTGGACGAGTGTCGTCAGCCTCCCGGGGAAGCTTCTCATTAAAATTTGGCGATTTTTCGCGTGAGTTCATTAGAGTCTGGGTGAGCTTGCTTCGCTTCCCTTCTGCTGAGCTCGAAGTCCACTGACTGTTGATATCCCCAAACATGGTTACGGGGGTTTTCGCGGACTTGGACGTGTCCTCGGACTTGCGCTCATTGTCGACCACGCTTTCACCGAAAGAAACGGTTTTTCGTCGGTTAGACGCGGTACCAGGTGTCATCAGGATGCTTTTGGTAGGAGACGCCATAGCGGTAACAGCGAGATCAACGTCCGCCTTGCTGCTCCGTAAGTTTCGTCCCTTCTGGTTGATAGATTGTTGTGAGATACCAGCTTTGCGCGCTTGACTATTATGAGGTGGGTCTTCCGACTTCAAGTCAAGTTTCGTATTATCCTCCTCGTCGGCCTTTGGTGTCCCAAACAAAGCGCTTTGAAATGCGCGTAGAGCGAACAGAGGCGCGGGGGTCTCCGGAGGCTCCATGACCTCAGAATCATCTACGAAAGAAGAAAGCGTTAGTTAGGCGCGATCCCCTTGATGAGTAATTATTCTGCAATGTTGGATAAATATCCTGGGCGACCCGCGCGGCGCTTCCGGAGAACAGTACACACACACCTGCGGCTTGATGGTTCTGGCCACCAACCCAGTCCAGCATCGTGGCTACAAAACCAGTCAAATCAAACAGACAGAAGCCGCGACATACGCCTCACACCGATGCCGTCATTGGCAGATAGAAGGCGAATAAAACCGGATGCTGAGTTGACGTGGACGGACGTGCTTTGTTTACTCTCCGCTCCGCTTATTCTGCGTACTGCCGGGCGGTGTAGCTAGTGGGCCGGAAGAACAAGCGGCCGACGGAGCTGGAGGGCAACTTTGGATCTTGGGATTGATTGGCGTGGCAGATCGACCGCTCTTTCTCTTCTCCCCCTCCCGTCATGCCCAATTGAGGTGGTGTTGAAAGTAGTAACGCTTTCTCGCCCAGTCTATACTAAATCTTGTTTGTTTCTTAAGTCTGACCATGTCCCTTCCCGAGCTATAGAGGGCTGCAGCTTCGGCTGCATCTTTGTCACTGCTTCCCGTGGCAAAGACCACCAAATCAAACCATCGGTGTTTATGAGAGCTCTACCTCACCGCCCAGCGCCCCGCTATGCCTCATCATCAAAAGAAGTCCGCAAACAATACCCTCAAGAATGCCTCTCCCCGCACGGAGAAGAGGCACGCTTTTCCGGATCCTGCCCCGGTAGCTCCGACGAATTACCAGGAAATACATCAAAATGAGGTTGAAGCTCTCCGCTCAATCTACGGCGACGATTTTGAAGATATACAAGTTCGGCGTGCTGCCTGGCATGTAAGCTGCTCTCCAGTTTAGTAATTTTCCGATGCTCTAACTTCTGGAGCAGCAATCATCGGAAGTATCCTTCAGGCTTCACTTGCGCGCGTCGTCGAACCCCGATGTGCACCTATACTTGCTCGTGGAGTTACCGACCACTTATCCAAAGACATGCCCGAATATTACTGTGGAAAATTTGGAGGACCTTCGTCGGGGAGCGCAATCGAGAATTCGGGATATCATACAGAACAAACCAAAAACTCTGCTGGGGTCAGAAATGATATATGAGCTCGGGGTCTTGATTCAGGATGTTCTTGAGGATGCGGCGGAAGCCCAAGCCCACGATAGAGATATTCCAAGTCTAGAAGAAGAACGAATGGTGCAGGAGGCGGCAGCCAACCAGCGAGCAGAACGTGCAAGGGAAGAAGAGTTGCGGAAGAAAGAAGCGGCCAAAGCAGAGGAGGAGCAAGAGCTACAGCGGCTGCTTCAGGACAGAGAACGGATTAAAGACAGGTTATCACGGCGACAAAGCAGAACAGTGGGATTGGAAGCGGCTGGTAGTGCTGAGGATGTCGCCAATATCCCGGGAGCAATCACATTCGAGACACCGCTGGTCATGACCGATGTAGACGAGGGGCCGCTATTTTTCCGTGCAGTGCATGGGAAGACTCTGTTAAAGAGAGCTCATGGAACTGCTACCTTTATAGTCAGGCCGGTGATTCCAGAAAACCGACCATGCGCCCCACTCCTAGTCTTGAAGGAGATCTCAATCAATGAAAGAGGAGTTGATACCTTGTCTTTCCGTGAGCAAATGCGTTCGAGCGAGCATAAGCTTGAGGGATTGAAGAAATTACGGCACCAAAATCTGGCAGAATTTGTTGGGTTTAAAATTCTAAGACCATTATACGATGGCGATCAGAAAGACAATGCTTGGACTGTGTTCGCACTAGTTGGGTACGCGAACAAAGGGTCGCTTTCTGAATTCCTGGATATGGTTGGAACAGTGCCAGTTGAAATGCTTCGTAGCTGGACCATTCAACTCCTTGAAGCTCTGGAATATTATCACCGTAATGGCTTTGTCCACGGTGATATCCATTGTGGCCGTGTTCTGCTGTGCAGAAATGCCAGCGGTGGAACTACAGTGAAGCTGCTTTCCAACATTGAAGGGGCTCTGCCTGACTCAGAAAGAAGCAAACGATCCGTAACAACGTCCAAATCCCCGTTTTGGCTCCCGCCGGAGCTAACGCAAGAGCGCCCTTCCCCAACGATGAAAACTGATGTTTGGGATGTTGGAATTGTCTTCCTCCAGATGGGATTCGGAAAGGATGTATTGCAACGATATACGTCAGCTAATGCGCTTATGGGTGCTCTTGACTTGTCGCCGTCCTCGCATGATCTGTTACAGGAATTCTTCAGACCGAACCCGAAGAGCCGGCCGACGGCTTTTCAGTTGCAGCCCTCAGAATTTTTCCGCGTCAACAGTCCCTTGGTTGAGCGTGCGATTCCTTCAAATTCCATGTCACTACCAAGGCGCCCACGTCTCGAATCTGTTAGCGGTGGTTTTCCTTCTTTTTCACGGTACAACCAGGACTTTGATGAAGCCGGACGCTTAGGTAGAGGTGGCTTTGGCGAGGTCGTTAAAGCACGGAATAAGCTAGATGGTCGTTTCTATGCCATCAAGAAGATAACACATAAATCTGCTACTGCATTGAAGGATACATTATCAGAAATCATGCTTTTGTCGCGACTGAACCATCCATACGTCGTGCGATATTATACAGCTTGGATTGAGGAAGATCATGACTACGGAGATGAAGAGGCCATCTCGTTCACTGACGGAGGTTCCTTCCCTGGTACTCATTCCCAGGAATTTGAGTATAGCACCACAAGTGGCCTTGACTTCATTAGTTCAAGCGGTTACCCCCACATAGAATTTGGCCTGGCTAGTGATGAAGAAGACGCTGGGACGGTCGATACCCAAGAGAAGGGCGAAACGCCGGAAGCCTGGGGATCTGAGAGTGGCACTGGCAAGGAACTTAGTCGGGTTAGGTCGGGCTCGCAAGGTCGGCCTGTTCAAACTTCGCTTTACATTCAGATGGAGTACTGCGAAAAACATGTGAGTCCGGCAGCATACAGTCCATCTTCTATATCCTTTGGAGTACTACTGACGATGGGAAGACGCTTCGAGACCTCATCAAGAACGGCTTGTACGAAGACATCGATCGCTCCTGGCGATTGTTTCGTCAGATTCTCGACGGGTTGACCCATATCCATGGCCATGGCATCATTCATCGCGATCTCAAGCCTGATAACATATTCATTGACGCAGCCAACAACCCTAGAATAGGAGATTTTGGTTTAGCCACCAGCGGTCAGTTCACCACGGCCGTACGCTCCTCCGCAGGCGCGGACTACGCAGGCAATCTTACTAGAAGCCTTGGTACTACCTACTATGTTGCACCTGAAATGAAGACACGATTTGCAGGGAACTACGACGAGAAGGTCGATGTAAGTGATTTGAGTCCCCTGTTCCGACGCTGTCTAATCTTCAATCGCTAATCGAGCAAGATGTACTCCCTTGGAGTTATTTTCTTCGAAATGTGCTATCCATTATCCACGAACATGGAACGCGATCAAACCTTACGTGCGATCAGGGAGGAGAACCACAGTCTTCCCAATACATTCCAAGATCCCGAGAAAGCCGTTCAGGGTAAAATCATCGAGTTACTTCTAAGCCACAATCCAAACCAGCGGCCTTCTGCGTCAGAATTGCTCCATAGCGGCCTGATTCCCCTGCAGGTTGAGGAGGAAACTTTCAGACGGGCAATCATGCATTTACTCTCCGACCCTAGCTCTCCTGACTACAAGAAAATTCTGTCTGCAATGTTTTCCCGGTCCCCGGGGAAATTGGAAGATATTGCCTGGGACCATCGTCCGCATGGAGGCCCAGGAGTGAATGAGCTTCTGGTACATAGCCTCGTAAAAGAAAGGCTAACTTCGATTTTCCGCAGGCATGGGGCCGTAGAGACAACGAGACAGATGTTATTTCCCAAGTCTCAACACTATCGAAGTGGTGCCTTCAGGCTTCTCGACTCTTTTGGGAACATGCTTCAGTTACCATTCGATCTTACGCTTCCAAACGCACGTGCGATACTCCGACAAGATCCTTCTCTGGAGAAAACTTTCACTTTTGGCACTGTCTACAGAGATACCCCGCATGGCGGCGAACCTAAGACCTACAGAGAAGTGGATTTTGATATCGTCTCGCACAATACCCTTGACCTAGCTCTAAAAGAAGCCGAGGTCATTAAGGTGCTTGACGAAATCATTGAGGAATTTCCGCCATTAAAAGCTGCCCCAATGTGTTTTATGATCAACCATTCCGACCTTCTCCAGCTCATCATGGAATTCTGTCGCATAACCCCTTCTCAAACTCCTTTAGTGAAAGAGGTGCTTAGCAAGCTGAACATAGACAAGCCCATGACGAAGATCAGGAGCGATCTTCGCTCTCCCGCCATAGGGGTCGCTTCCACCTCTTTAGATGACCTTGCCAGATTCGATTTTAGGGGTACGATTGTTAATATCCTCTTTGAACGTTATTGAAACTGATCTGTTGCAGATACCCATATACAAGCCCTGAAACGGCTGCGGGCGATTATGGAAGGCACCGGGTTCGCCGAGCGGCTCACCCCTATATTTGCGAGAATTAAGTCGGTGGTAGCATATCTGCAACGCTTTGAAGTGAAGCGGAAGATTTACGTCAACCCTCTAGGAAGTGTAAACGACAAATTCTTCCGAGGCAGCATCCTCTTTCAATGCGTATTTGACACCAAGCAACGCAAAGTCCTTGCGGCTGGCGGCCGTTATGATTCATTGGTCCAAGAATTTTACCCAAGTGGTCGCTCCCAAACCCATGCTGTGGGTTTCAACCTAGGTTGGGACGCAATAAACTATTTTATGATCAACTACATCAGGGCTCCTACCAGAGCCTCGGTAAAACTGACTGAACCAGAAGGCGGGGATCTCTGGAGGACTAGAAAGGTAAGCCTAAACGAATGGCTTGCATTTGACCCGTACTAATGGTGGCAGTGTGATGTACTTGTCGCTAGCTTTGATCCCATGGTCCTGCGCGAGGTGGGCGTCAGATTAGTCCAAGAATTGTGGTCCAACGATATTAGTGCCGAGCTAGCGGTGGATGCCTCCTCGCTTGAAGAACTTCTGACCCCATACAAAGAGCACAATCACAGTTGGATCGTCATCGCGAAGTCAGATAGTACTGAGCGAGGTTTCAAGGTTAGATGCCTTGCGCCCCGAGAGGAGCTTGATATACGGAGCTCCGAACTTATACCCTGGCTTCGGCACGAGATACGCGCACGTAACCTACGCGAGGGTGCGCCAGAAACTCCACGATACTCTCGGATGCCCAGTCAGTCGGAGGCAAGTGCAGGCATCACCGAGCGACCCAATAATGATGTACGCATTCTCGTACCGCAGCATAGAAGCAAAAAGACGAATCGCAGAAATATCGTCGAATCAGGTATGCCCTTTCTCGCCCTTTGAAATCCGCCAACTAACCCCGTTTTAGCTCTTCTGCGTTCGCGAGAGGTCGTTGAGAGGGCCCTAAACGGCCCGATTGCCGCCATTGACACGCGCGATGACTTGCTTGAAGCGATCAGAGACACTCGTCTGTCTGAACCTGACAGCTGGCGCGCTGTTATACAAAATGCGCCTCTCACCGAACGGAAATATCTCAGCCAAGTGCATGAATTGTTGATGGATCTCGCCAATGAGAACCGAGGGGAAGGCGAGGAGCGCTGCAGTAACGCTTTCATTTACAACTTCCGGACAGGGTCTTGTGTGTATTACGATCTGGGGAGCCGGAGTGACCGGTAAGAGAAGTAATGATAGAGGGAGGGCGACCTTTTATGTTTGATATATGGCATGTTTGATGCATTTTGCATGTTCTTATTTATAATGTCTCGCCATTTCCTCGCGACAGCTCTGGATCATTATACCCAAATTTTAACTTGCTAACTGAAAAAGCCCATTACAATGAAAGTCAAAGTAGGTATCATCTTATTATACACTTAAGAAATAATTTAAAAAGTAAAAATTAATCACTTTCGTCGTCACTCCCATACGTTACCAGAGGGCCGGAAGCCTTGGGCGCCGGTTTTGTTGTCACCCCAGCACCGTTCAATCCTCTCAAGGCGGCAACAGCTGAGCTTGAAAAGATTCCACCACCACCAGAAGCTTCTTCATTCTGCGCTGTTGAAGATCCGGCTTCAATCATAAGTGGTTGCTCTGGAGCCTCCAGCTCCTTAGTACCGTCTGAATTTTGCAACTCCTTCGTCCGAGCAAACCACACCTCATCGGGCGGCTCATATCCCTGCAGCCCATAACCCCCTTCGATCTTCTTTCTCTTCCTAGCCTCCGGATCCCTTCCTTCTAATTCCGCCACAAACTCAGCAGGTAATGCCCTCCTCACGGCCTCAGCGGCCTGTTCCTCTAGCCTTCTCGCCTCCCGTTTCTGCGCCAACGGATTCGGATCAACAGTCGCCCATCGGACATTCAGGATCTCGCTATGATCTAAGCTCTGGTGGGCCATGGCCTCCTTGGCGAATTGCGCGTTCGCTTCGTTTGTGTACGTGACGAATGCGACGCCGCGCGATGTAAGGACTCGGACGCGATCAATCTGGCCCCATTCGGCGAAATGTCGAGATACGACTTCTTCGATGTCATCCGTCTAAAAGACCGCATTAGTTATTGGAACAAGGAAGGACAGTACTTCGAAGCCAACTTACAACATGAATCCGCCCAACATAAAGCGTCCGGTTTTGCCGCATAAACGAGCCAACACCACCCATATCATCTCTGTAATCGCTAAACTTATCTCTCCCGAAACAGTCGACATTAGGATTAAAGAGGTCGTGAAGAGTCGGTAATCGATGAAGATATTCGCACTCATGCCCCTTCGGGCAAACGCCCCTGGCGAAAAACAAACAGAAGTATGAACCTGGTACTTTATCCGCGCGCGTATAGCCGGAATCCTTCGCAATATTGCATCGTGACGTCGCCGCGTGTTTCGATAGGTACTTGTCCTCCCGATCACCGCCAGACCACTTGTTGTACCAGATGTTGAAGATCGTTCCGGTTTGCGGCGGCGGTTCAGATTTCACCGTGGCGGGATCGACCTGTGGTCGCGCGGGTCGTTTTTTGCGTCGGATTATCTTCTTGATCTTCTTTTGTGTGCCGTCCGCGTTAGTCTCGGTGGTCGTCAATGCGGTTTCGGACGGTTGGGGAACGAGCGCGTTGTCGTCATTTGGCGTTGTTTGGGTCTCTGTGTCTGCGTCTGCGGAGTCTAGGCGGACGGTTTCTGTGGGCGCTTGAGCCGGTGGGGCATCAAGATCTGCTGTGTCTTCCATAACTGGAATTGTGGGATTGCAGGTGTCGTTTAGTCTAGAAGAGATTGGAGCTTGAATGATGAATTTGAAGCTGGGATGGAAGTTTCCAACCACAGATGCACGCTTACATAAGCTATTAATAGGCCTTGGCATCGCGACGAATTTGAAGCCGCGGAGGTTCCGCCGACTAGATCGGAACATATCTGAGCTCAATAGATTGTTTTTCTTTCGGAATCTCTTCAGGTTGTCAATAAGAATTTTCTTTTAAGAGCTTCTCGGTTATACCCTATCCAGAAGACTTTGCGTGCGATCTGTTGAATCCTCTATCAGAGTCCGCGGGGCTCTTCAACCGGCAAGATGGTGAACATTACGGAGAAAATCAAGGAGTATGTACTTTCAGTTGAACTTCAGTGGGAAGCAGACGAAGCTTACACGGGGTTATCCTGATAGGATCGAAGATGAAATGCGCAGGACGCAGAGTAAGACTTATCCCTATATCCAAATCTATTCCATAACCCCGCAACTAACTCGATAACAGAGAATAAGGCCACAGGTGCGGGCACCCACCCGGAACCCAGTGTCATAAGGAGCAAAAGCCTAACCAGAAGCAGAATACCATCTTGGTCTCCTTAAAGGGTATGGGCCGTCCCGCAGTTGAAAGTATCCAGCAAAGCACGCTAATATGTGACAGAAAGCTCGCCCGTTTAAGAGCCCAGCTGCTGGAACCAACAGGCGGCTCCGGTGGCGGAGGCGCTGGTTTCGACGTCAGCAAGAGTGGTGATGCCCGTGTGGCACTGGTTGGATTTCCCTCAGTTGGTAAATCGACGTTCCTGAGCAAGATCACAAAGACGAAGAGCGAGGCCGCCGCTTACTCTTTCACTACCCTCACTGCTATTCCTGGTGTTTTGGATTATGGGGGTGCTGAGATTCAGATCCTTGATCTTCCTGGTATTATTGAGGGTGCTTCTGAGGGGAAGGGAAGAGGAAGACAGGTTATTTCTGCTGCTAAGGTATGTTTATGTGCTTTGCCTTAAGGTGCGATGTTGTATGTGTCCGGAGACTAATGTAGTTGCAGACGAGTGATCTCATCCTGATGGTTCTGGACGCTACCAAGAAGGCCGAACAACGGGCCCTTCTCGAGGCGGAGCTGGACGCTGTTGGTATTCGATTGAACAAGGAGCCTCCGTAAGCATATCTCCTCGCCCTTGCTGGCTATCCGATAGACTTAAACTGACCGACGAAGAAATATCTACCTCAAACAAAAGAAAGCCGGTGGCATGAAGATCACATTCCAAACACCACCCAAGAACCTAGACGAGAAGATGATCTACAACGTCCTTCGAGACTACAAGATGCTTAACTGTGAAGTTCTAGTCCGGGACGAAAACGGTACGCCATCTCCACCACTATCTCCCATCCATACCTTCCTGTGGAAGGTAGAACGCAATACTGACACGCATCAGCCACAATCGACGACTTCATCGACGTAATCATGAAAGACCACAGAAAATACATCCCCTGGTAAGCCCCCAGCTCCCAGCTCCCCCAAGCACCCTATACACCAGCCCCAATTAACTAACCACAATCAAGTCTCTACGTGTACAACAAAGTCGACAGCGTCAGCATCGAATTCCTCGACCAACTCGCCCGCGAACCCCACACAGCCGTAATGAGCTGCGAGCTCGACCTGGCTGTGCAGGACGTCGTAGACCGCATTTGGAAGGAACTGCGGCTGATCCGGGTATACACAAAACGGTACATGCCCATCCCTCCTTCTACTCCTGCTCACGCCCTCCCTCACTCTCGCTCTCTCACTTTCAGCGATGTAAAAGTAAAAGTAGGTGACTAACAACCCAGCAGGAAAGGCGTCGAGCCTGATTTCAGCGAGGCGCTGATTGTGCGGAAGAATGCTACGATCGAGGATGTCTGTGACCAGATCCATCGGACGCTGAAGGAGACGTTCAAGTATGCGTTGGTTTGGGGCGCGAGTGCGAGACATGTACCGCAGCGGGTGGGGTTGAGCCATCCTGTTGCTGATGAGGATGTGGTTTCGATTGTTGCTAAGTAGGTAAAGCGTACGTTTGTAGAACTAAGACACATGCCATAACTCGATGCAACAACGTTACTACGTATATGATCTTGCGTACGCATTCTACGTTTAGCGAAAGTCATGCTCTTTGAAAAGACGATGTTGTTCAATTTGAGAGAAAACTACCTATACCCGAAGCTAAACGACTCAAGCACGAAATTAGACCCAAGCAATTACCAAAACTCCAATTTATCATCAAAGTTCCATGTTCCCTTAAGCGGCAGCGGCAGCGGCAGCAGCAGCGGCGTTCTGCATACCGACAGTAGGGGCAACATCGACACGCTCCTTGGGCAGCAGGTCAACCAAGAGAGGGCTGGGGATTGTCTCCCGGGTAGGGTGGAAGGCCAGCTGGTTGTTCTTGTACTTCTTGACGCTATCAAGGTAGATGTCGAAAAGGTAGGAGGAGTCAAGGGGACCACCCTTGGCCTCGGGGTGGAACTGAGTACTAAAGATGGGGCGAGACTTGTGAATCATGCCCTCATTGCTCGAGTCGTTCAGATTGACGAAGTAAGGCTTCCAGTCAGAGGGCAGAGTAGAAGCGTCCACGGCGTAACCGTGGTTCTGGCTGGTGATGTGGCAGCGACCAGTGGTCAAGTCGAGAGCAGGAATGTTGTGTGCACGGTTACCGTACTTCAGCTTGACAGTACGAGCGCCAGTGGCGAGGGCCAGGAGCTGGTGGCCCAAGCAGATACCGAAGATGGGAACCTGGGAGGTCTCCATCAGACGGCGGAGGTGGTAGGTAGTGTCCTGGCAGTGGGTAGGGTCACCGGGGCCGTTGGAGATGAAGACACCATCGAAATGGTGAGCAACCTTGTGGATAGGGTAGTCAAAGGGAAAGACGGTGACACTAGCTCCGCGGCTGACAAGGCTGCGCAGGATGTTCTCCTTGACTCCACAGTCGATGACAGCGACGTGGCACTGAGGGTCGGCGGCGGCCACATGGAAAGGAGACTTGGTGCTGACCTGGCGAACAAGGTGAATCTGCTCGGGGTCGGTGAAGGCCTCATCCTGATCGGCATCGTACTCCTCACCGACGGTGATACGAGCAAGGGAGGAACCCTGCTCACGGAGGTAGGTGACAATGGCACGGGTATCGACACCAGAGATGGCGGGAACGCCCTCACGAGCGCACCATTCGCCGAGACTCTCGACGGCAGTCCAGTGAGAATACTGCTCAGCAACGTCGGCCACGACGACACCGGCCGCCTGGAGGTTGGGCGACTCAAAGTATTTGTAAAGGCCGTGCTGGTCTCTCACGGCAGACGGAACACCGTAGTTACCGATAAGAGGCTGGGTGAAAACCAAGATCTGACCACGGTAAGACGGATCGGTCAAGGACTCGGGGTAGCCGACGAGGGAGGTGGTGAAGACGGCCTCTCCGGAGATGTTGGAGCGAGCTCCGAAGGACTTCCCGTGAAAGATCGGACCATCTCGGATCGTGAAGGTTGCCCGTTCAATGGGCCTCTGGGAGCGAACGGTAGCCATGAAGCGAGCCTTGAAGGCGGAATTCATGGGGGATGAGAAGACAGGAGCCCGGGCGGGCACTGCCTTGGCGAATCGGGTGAACATCATTTTGTATTGGGAATCGAGATATTAAGAGACCGGCTTGATTAGGGTCGATTCAGAAATTTCCGGAGGCTTTCCAGAGGTGATCCGAGATGTAGTCCTATAGGAACAAGAATTAGCACCGTTGTTCGATCTACGACGGGGTCAGATTAATTTCGGGAGCATACCTGAGAAGTGAAGGTAGAAGGTGCCAAACGCATGAACGCGACTGTTGTTACCAGTTACTTAGACTGATAAAGGAGTAGGTGGTAAGTTGGTTGTTTAGGAAGACATGAATTGAGATCAGGACGGTGGTAGAAGTAGTGAGTCAAGAGAGGGGACGATGGACGGGAGCTGAGGGACCCCGATTTAAAGGTTGAAATTTTGTTGGTGCGAGTCTCGGCCCGGTCGCAGGTCACGTGCTTCCGCCTCACCGACTGCTGCATTCCCAGCCAATCATCTTCCGTGTATATCATCGCGTTATCGGCGGCTTCAATCCCGGTTCTCTTGCTGCCAGTTTCTTTGTCGGAAGTTGGAACCGGTCCTGAGTGGGGGCCCTGGGGGGTGTTGGGATCTCTGTTTGTCATAAGATTATTAGAATCGCTGCTGAAGGCCTTATCATCCATAACCTTAAAAGGTCTTGAATTACGGAGTACGGATGTCCAATTCATCACGCAATTCTGATATACTTCTAACATTTTCTTAGTTTAGACAATTTTGATTGTGACATCAGTTTACAATGGAGGTAGTGCATAGTCACGGTACAAGGTACTATCAGCCATTACTCGTAATTTTTGCCACAATGCTACAGATAACACTCTCGACTTACAACAAGCAATCTCTAAGAACATATCCCTCAGGAGCTCAGCGTTCCTGAACTTCAAGTCTCATGTCTATAATGGGATGGATCCATGGACTGCAAGGCCAACATGCACATAATCATCCATTCACTTTTAAGAACGCAAAGTACAGCCAGGCTATGGGCTGCTGTTACTTGCGCATCGTGTTAACCAGAGTCCTCAATGTGCAGTTTCATCTGGGTTACTACAGTGGAACCTAAAATAACCACCTTGAGAGTTGCTCGGGGTTGTAGTCCCAACAGGAGGAATGCCATTCCTATGGTCTGCAGCTTGCGGGTGTACAAAGGATACAATAATAATAATGTCTTGCGGTAGTGTGCGAGTGCGGCACCAACCAAGGTTCCATGTTAGAGCCACCACGCGGTTCAAAACGTTGCGGGCCGGGCAGCTGAACAGGCGGCGGGATTTCGAGGTTCGCTCAGGGGTCGTTATAAATATTTGGGGGAAAACAACAGGGAGCCTGTCTGGAAGGCTTGGTTCAAGGAGCGATGAATTTGGCTCGTGTTGCTTCGTCGTCCACCGTGGACCTACATAGTTGTAGCTCAATCTGGAGGGGCTGAAAAAAAGTTACCCCCGGAGTCGATGATTGGAACCCCTAACTTGGCATGCGCTAGCTGGACTCTCAGGGTTGAAATTCGGATCCCATTCAGGGATCTAGAAATTGTCATCGAAAAAGCCCGGCTGCAGAGATCATGCGAAAGAAAAGGCTGACCTCGGTTGGCGCTGCTGGGTTGGGCGATCGGATACGATCCTCTCCAAGGCACGTGATAGGCAGACAGTTGGGGGAGACGTTCGATGCTGAAGGAATCAAGCTTCAAGACTCTTTTATAGTCTATTGATCGACGATGCATTTCCGACTATATAAACCCAAATACATGGTTTGAAGAAAAGAAAGCCACCTACCATGGCTGAGCAGAGCAGGAAGCGGTCCAGAATCGCCTGTACCTCTTGTCAGTCACGCAAACGCAAATGCTCGGGCGAGCAGCCATGTTCGACCTGCACGCAGTTTGGCGCCGACTGCCACTACGATCTGCTCTCACGCAAGAAGAAAGACATCCGGCACTTCCAGTCGCAGTCGGCCGCGAGCTCCTTGCTCAGCGCAGCAAGCGTACAGAACGACATCGCGGCCAAGCGACAACAGGATCAACAAACCAATCCGGCCGCGCTCGCCGGCCTCTTGCTCAAAGCTCTGGAAGCTAACTCGGGCGCTGCGTTTGCGAGACGGCTCAACCCAAAGAACGACGTTGCGAGCCCGCTAAAACTGCATCTCTTCGGCTGGAACGTCGGCGCGCGGTTTCCAACGCCCGAATGGGCGCAGGCCCTGGCGTCCGTGAAGACTCGGCCCGTGGTTGACATCATCTCCCAGGACGAGATGCGGTCTCTGGCTAGCATATTCTTTGATAGAGTCGATCCTTGCTACCCCTTCGTCGACCGGGATACGCTTCTTCGCCAGGTGAGCAGGCGCTGGCTGCGCGCGACAAGTGAGTCGCTAGGCTTCGGTCCCTACGACGCTGTACTCTGCGGCGTTGCGGCGTTCGGATGCCTCTTCTCCCGCCGGCGAGCGACTCCAACGGAGCTGCAGCTTGTCGAGTCTGCCCGGTCCATCCTCGAGCAGAGCTTGCAGTCCGAACCTGTCTCCCCTGTCGAGACGGTGACCGGCTGGGTCCTCCGAGTAGCGTACCTCCGCATGACAACCACCGCACACGCAGCCTGGATGGCCAGCTGCTCGCTAATGCACCTCATCGAGGCGACCGGCATGCACATCGAGCCATCGTCAAACACCGCCCTTGACCGTGCATCAACAACAGAGTCCTGCAACCCCGAGACCCGCCGTCGCCTCTTCGCCATGGCCCGCCACCTCAACGTCTGGATCTCCTTTGAACTCGGCCGCTCCCGCGTCGTCCTGCAGGGCGCCACCTCCCTCCCTCCCAGCCCCCGACCAAGCACGAACGGCTTCGCAACCGTCCCGCCATCCGATATCTTCAACCTCCTCCCCATATCCGAGAGTCTGGACCCAAACGAGGCGCAGGACGTCTCGACCCTCGAGTCCGCACTCCTGGACGTCCTCGACATCATCTACTTCCAACCGCACCTCATCCTCGTCCAATGCAACCTCATGCTTTGCATCTACCGTCGCCTCCGCGCCCTGAACTCCATCATCTCCGGCGACCTTCTTGACCGCGTCCTCGCGCTCTCAGGGAAGGGCCTCAAAGCCGTTTCCGAACTCGTCTCGGTCAGCTCGCCGTGGCATCAGATCGCGAATGTCCCCTTCCAGGTCGTGTGCACACTCCTGGCTATCGACAATCGCGCTTCGCTGGCGATGCTGCGCGACGCAATGCGCACCCTGCATGAGGTGGCTTCTGCGTACGACACGGAGGTTATGCGTGAAGCTTATACAACCGCTTATCTGATGATTGTAATGCATCAGCGCCGCAAGGAGGAAGACATGCGGACTCTAAGGGATGTCCTGCAGTTCAACCCATCTGTTTCGATCTCTACCGAGACGTCGATCCGAGAGTCCGCGGTTCAGTCTGACCACACTCTTATGGATTACCCGGGATTTTCGTGGCTGAGTGATATCCTGGTCGATATCCCCAGCCTCCGGGACTTCGATATGGAGGGTCTATGAGCTACACGACGGTTCCCGTCACTCCCAACTGTGAAGTAGTGCATGATCCCAGCTCAAACTGCATCGGCGAGGTATCCAACTCCAGGCCGATCCAATATATATATATAACAAAGAACGCTAACAACAGACATAAGTAATGTTAGTGGTACAACTCTACTCCGATTTACCGCCCTTATCTGTCGCTTTCCTCTGCTGAGGTCTAATCCCAGAGGACCGCGCTACCAAACCCAACTTCGCCAGTACCCACAGAAACCCAAGAACTATGACCGCAACGGTGCCTAGTTCGATAACCCGGCTTTTGAATATACCCTCTTTCTCATTCAAGGCAAGAACAGGAACCTCCAGTTCCTCCACTAGGAGACTCTCCTTGTTACTGGAGGCCGGGTTCAACTGGTAAAACATCGTCTTCGGTCCAAACAGTCCCTCCCATCCCAGATTCACCCGATCAAACGGGTTCATACTCATCTTCGTGCCGTCTTCCGCTGTGCATGCCCAAAAGACTATGGGCCACGGTATTGAGGCCGAGCGATATCCTGATTCCGACGGAGGCAGATACCGCAGGTGCAGTGGGATTGTGACGTTCCAGTCATCTGTACTCTTGGGATCAGACTCCGGCGGGGTAGCCAGCTCTAACAACCAGGTCGAGCCCCAGCGCGACACGGACCAGTCTGGTGCTTCCAGGTCCGTCTCCCCGGATACTGCCCTGAGCGCAACCAAGTTGTGGGACTTGAGGAACAGCGGATCCGTGGTCGAGAGCTGGTACTTATCACCGAATACGGAAGACGGCAGGGTTAGGTAGGCGTGGAGCGCGCAGCCGGCATCCGGCCGAGCCGCTGGTTGTGTAAGTGCAGAGCGGGCCATGGAAATAGTCATCGTAGGATGCAATCCAGTCGGAGGCGCGAACGAGACGGAATATCTCGCATGCTCGGGAAGAGGATGATGTCGTGACGGAAACGAGAAAAGTGTAGGTTCTAGCCGAAAGTCAGCTGAGCTTCGTCCACCGCGCCTCCCAAAAAGCAAGCAATCATTTGGTGGGAGAAAGGACCGGGGAGGGGGGGCTAGGACATACTCAACTCCTTATCCTCCCCAACAACCACCAACAGACCACCCATCTTAATCTCCTCCGGGTCATTCCCCACCTCAGCCCCCAAAAGCCCAACTTCCACCTTGTCTGTCCCGGCCGCATGCTTCCGGATCGTCTCCGTCCAACCTTCTTGCCCCTCCGGAGCGCTCGACCAATACCCGGACACCGTCAGCGCATGCGAGATACTGTCATAGTTGATATCGATAGAATCGGCCGATAGAACCAACTCCGCCCGCCGGCGACATTCCTCATCCTCTCGCGAACAAAGCTTCTGCTGTATATATGTAACGAGGCTGTCCAACGAGGGCACCCACTCGTAAAACTGATATGCGGCCGTCGAGGCGAAACGCGTAGAGAGAATCGGCGGCGTGATGAATGATTTCTGCAACACCTTCGGTATTAGCAACCACTTTCCCAGGACCAACTCAATACAGAACATATATATCTATATATATACTCACCTCAGGACTCTCACACCCCAACCCATCCCCAAAAACCTTCTTCAACAGCGTACACAGCGACTCTCTGCATCGCATCCCAGTCAGCAAGCACAATCCCCCACATTCCCTAGCAAGCCAAGCTCCTCATCAAGCCAATTGACCTAAACCAGGCAATGTAGGTTAGGTAGGGGAGCTGGAATCTCACAAATCACGGCCACCCCTCCTCTCCTTATGCCCAACATTATCCCCCCTATCCCCATTTATCGACGGCGAAAAGAAAACATTCAACCCGGGCGCAATCCGACTTGCAAACGGCGAAACGGCCTCATACTGTCTCGGACTCGCCCAGCGAATATGCAGCTGGTGAAGATGGCGAAGAACATGCCAGATCTGTTTTTTTATTTTTGTTTTTTGCCGATCATTAGCAAACACACGTACAACCAAACCCCCTCCGTGAGAACGAGTCTACTCCGGCATTGATAATCGCCGTGTAGCCTTTTCTTTCTTCCTTTCTCGGGAGAATTGCAGGGGTAGAGGGGAAGTAGACGAACCTCGCTGCTCAGCTCATCGAAGGAGAAGATCAGTCTGTCTTCGCGGGCGGCGTCGAGGGAGCTGATTGTTAGGGCGTCTGCGGTGAGAGTTGTCTGGGTTGGAGAGAAGGGGGCGTGGGGTTTCTGAATGAAGGTTGTTCTTTGGCGCATTTTGGGGTCCGGGGGAAATCTGAGGTGGTGTTTAGGAAGGAAAAGGTGGGAATGAACCTAATGGAAATCGGGGAAGAGAGAGGGAGGAGGAGGAGGAGGAGGAGGGTTTCTCCGCATCGTCGGGGTTTGGGCGCGGAGCGGAGAGCTGGAGCTGGAAGGCTGACGGGCTGGCGGTTAAGGTTCCATTTTGGGTCGGGTTTGTTGATAAGATAAGATAAGATAGGCAGAGACTGTATCTTCTAGGTATATCCGAGGCCGTGGGACGAGGTTTCCAAGAAAAATCTATTATGTAGAGTATTATTCTACATAGATGGTAACTTTTACCTAAGGGAGTGCTAGGCGCGCGCAGTGTGTATAGACATAAAACCTAAAACACGCAAAGAAACATCAGACACAATGGTTATCATCACAAAAAAAAATTTAAGAGAGAATAACGCTGCTACGCCCAAACGCCAGCGATGCTGAATATAAAAACTCTAAAGCCACCACATGAAGTATCCAAGCGCCATCAAGGTAGGACGTCCTTCAAAATCTCCCTCGTCTCAGAAGATAGTGTGTCCGGGAACTTGACGTTCACGCGGACAACGAGGTCTCCTCGCTCGCTTGGTCGCTTCGAAATGGTCATGCCCAGGCCTGGGAACTTCTCCTCGTAGCCGGGTTGTGTTACCGATTTTCTGCCCTTGACGCGGATCTGTTTGCCGTCGATGGTTCGGACGATACGTTCCCAGTCTGTGAGAGCCTCTTTAAGGGTAATGTCGACCGTAGTGATGAGGTCGTCTCCGTGTCGTTTGAAGGTCGGGTGTTCTTTCTGTATCGATTCTTAGTATCTATCATATGAAGGGGGAAAAGAAATGTATGAGTTGAGCTTACCTCTGTTACGATGAGATGGACGTCCTGCCGACCACCTTCTTCTTGATCACCGACTCCGCGATATTTGATCTTCGACCCAGTACGCAAGCCAGGCTTGATATTCGCTTCCAGCGTGACATCCTGCACGGTACGCTTGCCACTCGCATCAAACGTCTTACTCTTAACCGTCACTTTCTTCGTGCACCCATTCATGATCTCCTCCAGCGTCAGCGGCAACTGTTTCTCGACAATCGTCGGCTCCGGCGTAGGTGCTCGTTCTTGTTTCTGGAACCCGCTAGGCCCGCGACTGTTGCGGAACCGGGGACCACCACCACCACGGCCACCACCAAAGCCGCCGCCGAGCATCGAAAATAGATCATCGTCGTCCCCCATTCCCATGCCTCCGCCTGCCTGCTTGGCGAAGTTCCGGAAGATATCGTCCGCGGAGCTGAATCGGAAACCGCTGCCGCCGCCGCCAGGCCCGGTGGAGAAGTGGAACGTGCGAGCACCGCCGGGCATGCCGCCGGGCATGCCTCCGAATGAGAACCCGCCCGGCATTCCACCGGCCTCGAAGGGGTTGGGTCCAGCACCGCCGCCAGGTGGTGGTGCAGGGCCACCGCGGAGGAGGTATTCTAGGCCGAATTGATCATAGACCTTGCGTTTCTCGGGGTCGGATAGGACTTCGTAGGCCTGGGAGACATCTGTAGTTCAACGATCAGTACGCTGGGGTTTGGGACGGTATATACAACGAACGACGTACCTTTGAACTTTTCTGCAGATTTCGGATCATCCTTGTTCTTGTCGGGGTGGTACTTTAACGCAGACTTGCGGTATGCTTTCCTGATATCATCTTGGGAGGCATCAGGCCTGAGTCCCAGCACGTCGTATAACTTTGTTTCTGCGACCATGGCGTGTGTTGCGTTTTGAGCTATTCGGTAAGATTTCGCATTCGAGCCTGCTAATTGGAGGAATTCATTAGTATATATGTGAGGAGCAAACAAAGTGGCAACAACAACCTAACCCCAGTGTCGAAAAAACCACCCCGGAGATACGGTAGGTAGTTCTCTACACGCTCGGCTGGGTTAGAGGGGTAGCTCGAATGACGTAGAAGATTCGGCAAAGGCGCAGCGCCCGGGGAATTTAACATACCTGGTATAATCGTATAATCTAACCAGGACAATTGCGGACGCAAAAATAAGGTGCAGGGGCTCGAGTCAACCTATACTCGAAGCTAGCGAGAACTTCAGGAGAAATAATAGCTGGGGTATGAGGGTGTTGGGTGCTAGATGTGACAAGTCACGGTTGATCTTCTTGTCTTCCAAGTTGGCTGTGACGTGTGACGTCTGAAATGCTACGGGAGCTAACGAAGGTTCCAGAAGCTTCGACCCAATGCTTATCCTGCACTGGAGATATTGGATATGGATGATTGAGCATATCAGGGCTGGCAGGTTCTCAAGCATAGCACTACATGTTTGGTGATACCTTAATATATTCGCCTTGCTTGGGGGCTGGAGGTGTGCGCAACTGTGCTGCTTTTCACGGATACATAGTTCAGCTGGGATGGCTGGGGCCACTAGCCTCTAGATCGGATTCTACTATCTCCACTCTATCGAGACCCAACCTAATCCAACCCTTTCTAAGTTCTCTCCTCTCCTGCTGCAACTTCCGCCTGATCAAAGTCCGTCGCTAGGTAAACCGCAATTATATATAAAGGCCCAGGATTGACAGGTCTGGGCAGTCAAATGTACACTATTCTGACGAAACTCTCAGTTTCTGCGAAAAGTTCCATTCTCTACCACAATATAATCCTTGATCACGGCAGTTCCGTTCTCCACGCTCATTATCTGGTCATCGGTACAGCGGTCCGCCAGCGATAGGATATAGCAAGTGGGCTCAGGGCTATCCGGAACAGTGTTCGTGATGTTGAACGTGGAAGAAGGCCCCTTGGTGGAATAGGTGCTGTTCTGGACGGTCGAAACCTTACCAGTCGCGATGTCTTTGTTGAGCATGACACGGTGGAAGATCTCATACGCCGTTTGGGGTTGGTAGGCAGGAACCTCGTGGCCGGCTTGGAATACCCGAGTGAAAGAGAAGTTGCCGTGCTGGCGCACCGAACCGCCAACATAGGACGAGTTGGTCTTCAGTGGTGCGTACCCGGCTGAGCGGAATTTCTTAGCTTCCCTGTAGTCAACCTGTAGACTCACTTGCTCGCCACCGATCCATGGGCATGCATAATCTCTGTCGCCGTAGACGAGAGCCACCTTAATGCCTGAGTCGAGGATGTAGGCAATATCCTCCAGGTAACCCCGCACGTCCGTTCGAGGGTAGTCACCAGCATCTGCAAAGCTGGCGAAAACGTTCTCGTTAGTCTCGGTAAAGTTTATGGGAACGCCTAGCGCCCTCTGAACCCAATGCTGGTTCAGGTAGCCGACAAGGTACGGCGGAGGGAAAGGGTCAGGTTCGAAATGCGAGATGTCGTAGTAGCCTCGCCCCGAAAGGGAAACGTATGGGCCCTCGATATTATTACCGCAGTAGCTGTCGGCGTCTTGACAGGCATCATTTACCGTCTTGTTATGGCCATACATATGAGGGTCACCTTCTCTGGCAAGGGAGCGGCATCTCAAGATTCGGTCCTTGCAGCCTCCTGGCTTGCTCCAAGAGTGGACCGCCCGCTCATATACAGTCTCGTTGATTGCCTCAATGCCATAGGTATTGTTGTATGCCATTTCTGGGTACGCTAGGCCCTGGACGAGCAGATCAACACAGCCGTTGATTATCCCAAGCGTGTCTAGGTGGATGTAGTGCGACTCCCCGGGGGCAGTGAGAGAGCCATTGGCGATCTTCTCGTTTTGCATCTGGAAGAATGCAGTAAAAGCTGGGCCGTAACGACCACCATAGGACTCGGTCCAGATACTGACTCGGTCATCATTTGGCTTGTACGCCGGGAATTCTGTGAACCAGGTCTGGGCGAAGTGCCAAAGCGCCCGGGCTGCGCTCTCAGTGGTATTGACAGAAGATGAAGCGTTCATGCTGGGAAACGTGCCCACGTAGAACGTGCTGTTCTGCTCTGGAACCTCCGAAAAATCCGAAAGATCATGGACGCCCGTGAGTTGGTCATATGTCCCATTAGTGGGAACGTCGTATGAGAAGCCAACTTGGTTGGGCTGGTCGATGTAGAGCATATTGGCATAGTTATTCCACGACCACGGATTCAACTTGGTCGAATTGGAGTCGATGTTAACCCTGCAGGGCCCATTTTCTTGGAGCAGCCCAAGCATTGAAGAACTTCCTGGTCCACCGTTCATCCAGATCGAAAGCGGTGCGTTTGTCGAGTCATTGCGGGATTCGAAGAACCAGAAAAATGTATTGATTGGATACTGCTGATCCAGACCAAGATCATTCAGGGTCCCCGGAGGAAGATGCACATAGCCAGAGTATGATTTCACTCCTGGAGTTGTCTCGCAAATTCCAGGCTATGAAGCATTAAGATTGGTCAGCAGGGGCCTGGTAATATATCCGCACTGGTATGCGGGGAAAAAGAGCCGATCTCATCCATGGACCATACCTCTTTATATGAGATGGTAACACCTTTCTGGTGCTTGGAGTGGATCACTTTCACACCTTCTGGCTCAGGAGGGAAATACTGGGCGGGCACAAGCCCAGCCAGACTGGCAGAGATACCAATCCAAGATTTGAGGGACGGCATTGAGAGAGAGCCTGAAAACAAGCCAGTGGTCCAAAATAAAAGCAGGGTGAAAAAAGAACCGAGGACAGCCAGGAGAGCCATTTTGTTCAAGCACTTTATGTATGAGCCTCATGGGCTCGATAACGCAATAGATGTTGAATTATGAACTCAAGACTGCGGTTCAGCGTGGGGAAGATTGACGATCAATGTAACACTTTGCTGGCAGGGATAACTAATCAATCATAAAGCCCAAGCTATCGACCACTAGCCAAGGCTTAGCGTTTTTAGGTAGTGCTCTGACCCCATTGCACTGCAACCCGACCTGGGCTCTACCTACCAGAACTATCGTCCAAGTTGCTTGTATCTGCGAGGTTGCACTCGGTTATACCAGACAAGCTGATACCTGCTGCGGCCGGGACGTTTATCTCTTACAATGAGATGGGTGGAGTAAATCCCCGTGAGAGATATCATCAATGAATATATAACTCGGACATGAGAAATAGAAATACAAGATTATCCCATACAACGCTCCTGCTCCGACCATGCCTGAATGCAACCGGGTAGTAGTATTTTTCCAAGCACCCTCAACGCCCTGAAACGCAACAAGCCAGTAAAACAAACAAATCAACGCTGCCCAAAGCTGAGGTATAAATTAACCCAGATAAACTGAAATGGAGTAATGGTGACTGTGCCTCAATGGATTGACTGCCACAGTGACCTCGAATGCCCCAAATGTACATGCGATTAAAAACACAATCGCTCGGAGCATCGGCAAATGTAACAACGAAGTAGTTACAGAATATATATAGGATAGAGAAGGGAGAGGGAGAAGCGGAAGGGAGAAGGACAGTTGAGGATGTCAAGAAATGTCGGGTAAGCGTAAATTAGCCCTCGCAGTGGTGATTGAGCGTTAGGAGTTCGTTGCTGCGGTGGGGATTCCAATTTGTGCTAATGTGTTTGCTTTCAGGTCGCCCCTTTCCTCCGTCACAGAGGCAACGTCGAACTCTGGTGGTTGAATCTTTGGAGTGGGCAGATCATCTCCAGGTTTAGAATCAGTTTCTGCCACCGAATCTGATGTAGCACTCGAGACTGAATGAAAGTCGTCTTCTCTATCCGAAAGGGTTTTCCGCGATTCAGAAGTCCCTTCGGCGGATATCCCACCGCTAGAACCTTTCTTCACACCCTCTGCTGCAAACCCCGTTGCGGAGGCATGAGTGGATACTGAAGCGAGGGATCGATTATCATCTGACGAAGCATAAGGCGTAGGCGAGCCTGGGTTGGAGTTTGCCGTTCGGTGGGGGTTTCTCAGTGGAAGTGAGGGAGCTTGTCTCTTAGGGACCTGGACAAGCCGTGCACGAGTAAAGGTCGGAGACGGGCGCTTAGGCTCGGATAGCACGGCTGTGCCATCCACAGACACAGGGGATGTGGGGTGGGTAATGCTTTCACGTCTAGAGATCCTTGCGCTGCTAACCTCGATAACCTCGAGGTCGTCATCATCGATCAAATCGTCCTGTATCACTCCATCCTGACCGCCACCTTGGGCTTCATGGCGCTCGGGAATTACCGTGTCCCAACGAGCTTCCTCGGTATCCCATGAATTCTGCTCTTTGGACTGGGAAAAGTCTCGAATGCTCCGCGACGATGCGCGGCTAATCGTGGTTGGGGCGGTTGGAAGTTCGTCCGCAGTTTGAGTGCCCCGGTCTGCACTTACATAGCTCTGGACACTGGTCCGCCAGCTGTTCCGTGGCGAGCTCTCCAAACTGCGCCGGAAGGTCGAATAAACAGGACTCGCGGGGCTTGGTTTGAATTCAAAAACATCATAACTTGGGCGGGATTTAGATCCCGCTTCCCGAATAAAGAGACCTTCGGCTTCCAAGGCCTTGACACCGAAAGGGTCGGGATCCTCAGGATCTGGGATACCGAAGGAAGTGGGTGGTTGTAGGTCCACATCCCCCGGGGTTCCTCCAGCTGAGGGAAGTAAGTCCTCATTTACATCCTCGTCGCCCTGCGCGGCCTTGATGGTCTGAAGGAGGGGCTCAGTTGAGGCAGGTGGATGCTTTGCTTTACCGGCCAAAATGTCTGTCACTGAAATGCGCTCACCATAGAATCGCTCGTTCTCATCAGTGCGCTCGATGATAATGGTACCGTCCATCTGAACACCAGCATACAGTCCGCGACTCTTCATATATGTCCAGATTGGCGCTTGCCTCTTATGAACTTCGGATTCGAGCACGCCTCCCATGCCAACAGGACCAGCAGAGGCACTGACTTCGCCGCCCAGTGTACAGCGGACCTTCTTGAAAGCCTCCAATGCCTCATACGTGTTGATGACGACCACACAGTCGTAAATATCGATTCCTGCCAGAAACCCGATTCCCACAGTGTGCAGCATGATACCGGACGGTGGGCTCCATTTCCCCGTCTCAGGAATTCGGGCGAGTAACACCCCACTACCGCCTGAGCCGCTAACCCACAGACCAGTACGCATAGTTGTGAAGATCGCTATGCCCTTTGCTTCCTGGATGACCTTTGTCGGGATCTTCTTCAACACCCGCTGCTTGCCCTTGGGTTTATCGATCTTTCCGGTTTCCTTATTGATAACGCTTTCTGAGCTTTGCCGATCAGATTCATCGTTGGCATAGAAGCCATCTTTGCAGAAGCTGCGGAGGATTCGAGCTGCCTTGTCGCTCTCTCTGTCGATACTCATCGGCCAAAACGCCTCGGCTCCAACGCGATTTGACAATCGGTTAACAGGGTCCCCTAATTTGTCAAGGGTGTGCCATGCTTTGTCAAACCCTTTCTTAGAGGTTCCCTTTGTCCTCTCCCAAAACGAGGGAGCCATTGCGGCGGTTTCCGGGACTCCCACTAGTGATGCAGACGTATACCGAAAGGCCCCGGGGGCTTAGTCGTGAAGATGGTAGAAGACGACTCGCTAAAGTAAAGGGTGTCGCGGCTTGGGCCTATATCAGATCGCATGCGCCGGGAACAGCGAACATGTACCGCGAGATTCTGGATGCGTCTGGGGAACGGGTGATAAGCGGAGATGGCGGGTCACTCTGGTATGTGCTCAAGAATGCACGCCTGGCGCGGGAATGCGGAGCAGAGATATCTGAGTAGGCGGAAGCTATCGGAGATGATGGATCGGCTTTCTCAGCAATACTCTTGCTGGGAGAAAACCCGAAGATGCTAGTCGACTCCTACTGAGTGCGGCTTGTTGCGACATCTGCGTTCGAGACCCCGGTCAGATGGGTGGCAAGTTCAACGGAGGGGAACCGTGGACCTGCGACACGGCGACCTTACCCACACAGGGCGCAACTACCAAGGATCAAAGTCCGGTATATCCGTATAGTGTGAAGCAGAGCAAAGCCCTTATCAAGCGAATTGATTTACTGCCTTGAGGGGGGTGCTTCCATGTGAGGTGAGCAGAAGAAGAGATGGAAAGTCGGCACAAGATCTATACGGGAAGGAAGGACGAGAGGCCCGGGTAGGTAGGTAGATATTCAGCGCCTTACACTAGTCGGGAGGGAGCGGGGAAGGAAAAGAAGGAAAGAGAGAGATCCAGGACATTAGAAGAGGATAGGATAGCAAATAACTTAAGTAGTAGTGGCCAGGGACGCGCAAAGGCAGCGGCTTCGAGTCAGCCCCAGGAACCGATCAGATTCCAGAACGGCAGGATTGATCGAAAACGCATGGTTGGAACAGCAACGGAACAGTGCGGAGTGGCTGGACGGGGATTTCCAAGGGAGCAGGAGTAGGCCCAATAATGGCAAATAACTAGTAATGATGGGGCTCTCAAGGCAAAAGCATGAATTGCTGCAACTATGATTTGATTATTGCTGCAGAAAGGAGGGGGTGGGAAAAGAAACGGGAGGCTTGGTAGGAACTGGACTTGGAAGTATGACGGCATCGGGCACTCAGCCATACCTTACCTGGAGGTGTGTATACCTTTGATAGGCTGACCTTGCAACTCTATACAAAACTACATTCTGAAGACTAAGGTACCTTATTCAATATCAACAGCAGCAACCGAATAATCCCTTCTCCCCTTCAAGGCATCATCTCAATGATAATAACCGAAGAAATTGTCGCCATCATGCCCGATGGATGGACCCAAACCAAGGTTTCCGTTTCACCCTTCCAATTTACCAAGAAATCACAAAACAACAGAATTTTTTTTCTTCAATCACAAGTATTATTGATGATTGACCTGAATAGACTTTGAGTTGCTACATTAAAAAATAAATAAATTTCCCCTTTCCAACCCTTGGTTCAAGGGGCCATGCAGGAGGGTCGCAAGGGCGCACCTGCATCCAGCCTCGATCTCTATAGGCGATGATCCATCAGATCAGCCCCAGCGAATATGACAGCTCACTGACCTCAGCTCGAACAATATACTACCTCGGACTGGGTAGGTATTCAGCCAGCCTCGTCCTTCGTCTTGCTCGCTTTCCCGCTAATAATCTCATCATGCGCAGTCTATCCTGAACCTCACCAAGACTTCCATTGTCGCTTATTTTTCTTTCTTTTCCTGATACATCTCGAGATACTCCCCCTCCAAGAGCTGGCGTTTCCGGCTGCGTAGTAGCTCCACCGCACATCGCAAATAGGTTTTACTCATCTCTTTTGCCAACCTATACTTCTACCTACAGACTACTACCTAAGGCTGCTCAAGAACGATCCCGTCGGTCTGTCAATCAGCTCACGATCGACAAACTACATGTGCAAGTGGTCCTGAGCCCGTAGCAACGCAAGACATATCATATGCAATCTAACCTCCCAATACTCTGTACCCTGATGTTCATGAGCATGGTTCGCCACTCGTCTGGACACGAGGGCGGGATCTGGAAATATCTTCCGATCCAGAGGTCCCAGCTGGCAACTTCGTTCAGTACTCCAGGACATAAGGCTGCCCGTCCCGGATGTCACAGTATATACATATACAGCTATCAAAGTCGCACAACAAGAACTCGACGCACTGTCAACGTTCTAGAACGTACTGAAAGCTACGCTAAGATCAGAATCGGATCGGATAGCGGCTTTCTGGTCCAGGTCGCCCACCCGGATAGGTATATTCCATTCGAGTCGCCAGAGATAACCACCTAAGGTATTTTAATCTGCTTAATTTCCAAAATGGCCAAACAATATGATACAGCCGAAAACATTGAAGATTTACGAGTATCCCTGCAGCTGAACAACACTACCTCGAATTATTTGTAGTGTGGTACCTTGCAGCCCTACCTACCTTCCAATACTCTCCCGTCTCCCAATTAGCAAGCTACTTACAAGCGGGTGTCCCCATCCACACTGCTACAGCATTCTGGATACCTTACCTACCTACCGTACATACTACTAGTAATACTACCTATCCCATAACGTGGACCGCCAAATGACAAGAAACAGCCCAATCGACCAATCCCGCGGCGCCACTCCAAGCCTCACATGGACGCACTTAAACCACGGCACTGCTCGTCAGAACTGCCACCAGACATGTCCGATACCAAGCCGTCGATCGTGGCATTTTCGGCCGAACCGCAGGTATTCATGCATACCATGCACCCATGAGGAGTTCGCGTCTCCCCGATACCTTGGTTACCCATGGTCATATAATACTGAATACCCCTGCATGGACCCAGAGAACTCAACCAGCCCAGCCATTCATTATACCGTATTATCCGACTCATCACCTAGAATGAGATGCTACCCCCACGGAGCTGGAGGCCCGCTACCACGCTCTATCCACACCCTTCCTCCCCGGAGAAAACCCTGAATTCCGTCTGTGTGGTTCATCTGCCTATGGGTGGTGACATGTCATAAGGTAGATACTACAGGTGATGGGCATGTCGCTTAGCCATGGTACCCAGTACTGGGTAAGCGAAGAGACCTAGGTAGCTTTCTGTTCTTGCTCGATAGCTCATCTGGACACCGTGATAGTCTACACGAGCGCTGCATTGCCATCATCTTGATGAGCTTTCAAGGTTTTTGTCCGCTGCTCTGCGAGTTTTCGGAAGTTGTTGCGTGTGAAAGTTCCGCTCTATCATGTCCAGTCGTCAGGTTCGACTCTACCTGTGGTACCAGGATCCTCAAGACGAATGTTCTCAACTGAACACTGGACGAGCTGTAATGAGAGGACATAGATAAAAGTGGCATGAATACCTTTCTCTAACTAACGGTCGTAAAAATGAATCTTATCGTGTACATCACAGAGCTCCGAGCTCCTTGAGCTTCGAGATCAAGCCATCCACATCTTCAACCTTACCACCTCCTTGCCGGGCCGGGGGTTCTGGCCAACAGCATTAGCATCAAACTCACTCGCTTCAGGGCAGGAAAAACAAAACTCACCGGTCACCTTCAGCGTCTTCAACCGCTTCTTGTCCTCCACCCCAAAGTCCGCAAGCGTCTTCTTCTCCAACGGCTTCTTCTTCGCCTTCATAATATTCGGCAGACTAGCATACCGCGGCTCATTCAACCGCAAATCCGTCGTAACGACCATCGGCAACTTCGCCCTCAAAGTTTCAACACCCCCATCAACCTCATGCGTCACCTCAACCGTCCCCTGCTCATCCTTAATATCGACCTTACTCGCCTGTGTCGCCTGTGGCCACCCTAGCAGCCCGGCCAACATCTGCCCCGTCTGTCCCTGGTCGCCATCAATCGCCTGCTTCCCCAGCAGAACGAGGTTGATGTTCTCCTTCTCGACAACACCACGCAGCATCTTCGCCACGGTGAGGGGCTCCAGACCGCCGTCGTTGCTGTCGGGAACGTCGATGTGGAAGGCGCGGTCGGCGCCCATGGCCATTGCTGTGCGGAGGGTGTCGGCGCATTTGGGCCCGCCGGCGGAGAGGGCGAGGATGTTGTCAACCTTAAGCGGTCCTTTGCGTTCGCGGAGGCGGACGGCTTCTTCGACGGAGAGTTCGTCGAACGGGTTGAGGGAGTGCTTGACTCCGGCGGTTTCGACGCCGGTTTGGGCTTTGTTGATGCGGGGTTTGATCTGTGAGTTTGTTAGTGAAACACTCGCATTTCTGAACACTCTTGTTGCTCAAGTCGGAGGTTGACAGATCCTTTGCGCATGGTCTCCGCTGCCCGAGGGACCTTGAGAAAACGTCTGGGCTTCCCGAGGCAGCTTCTGCGCCGAAGACGGAGCAAGAAAGAGGCAAAACTTACCGCGTAGTCGATCACCCGCTTGACGGGGACGAGAATCCTCAGTCCGCTGGCCATTGTGAGATATGTATGGAGTCAATAGATTCCCCTGGAAGAAGGTGTTACAATTGACTCGTAGACGGCGGCACCGAGGCAGAAGTACTGAGGAGGGGAGGATGGCCGATCAGATGGGGTACCGTAGCTTAGGAGAATGCACCGGGCAGAAAGCAGGTGACTTGCAGGGCGGAGAGACAAGTTTGCGGGCCGAAGGTCCAACCACAATCTTTCACATTATTGTTCTGATCCGCCTCCAGCCGAGGTTACCCAGCTTCAGCCACCTTCGACGCAGGTAACCGTTGTCGGAGACTCGACGAAGCCGCCCGGTGCTTGGCTAGGTGCGAAGCAGCAGAGGCAACATCATTATCTTACACCTTATTCATGCCTGATTTTTTGTCTAAACGGTTTATCGGGTATATACTTGTTGTGCCGTCCCATCGCTACCTACCCCTCTATAGCTATATCACCAAGTCTCTTGTTTATATCGCCCCGTCTTCTCCATTCCAACCAAGTACTCTTCGGCTTCTCGTCGGCTGAACGGTTGTGATTCGGCATCACCTCCTTCTTGGAATGCCTCTGTTAATGCTTCTCGGACGGCCTGGGGCATGCGTCCTGATGAACCGCAGACAAAGACGGTGCCGCCCTTATCGTGAAGAAGTTTGAACACCATACTCTGGTGTTCTTTGATGATATCCTGAACGTAGACTTTCTGCTTCTGATCTCTTGAGAATGCCGTCAAGACCTTAAGCTTGATTAGGCCACCCAGTTGCTTCCATTCGTCCTCGAAAAAGTAGTCTGCGTCCCGGTTTCGACCGCCAAAGAGGAGGATTGTTGGCTCAATCGGCGGGTCCACGCCGGGGTTTTCCTCCTGATATGACTTGACAATCGCGGCCTTTTCCCAGAGCATGGACCGCAAAGGGGCGACACCTGTGCCTGGCCCAATTAGCATCGTCGGGCCAACCAGTTGGCCAACGGATGAGTTGAGGCCGCCTCGTTGTAACTGAACTCTCAGCGTGCTCCCGGGCCGAAGATTCGCGATATATTTCGTACAAACACCTTCTCTGATCTTCTTGATCACCGTCCGATATTTGACAATGGCGACAAGCAGTTCGAACCTCGCTCCACCTTCCGGCGTCCTCTTCAACTCTCCACCACTGGCGATGCTGAATTGCCGTCCCCGGAAGATTGGGAACGCCGATGTTGCATGTTGCCATGGGATCTTGACTGTATCGAACTCGTGAAGGATTTCGAGAATGCTTCTCCGTGGCCGCGTCGTGTAATCCCAGAATTCATCAAGGTATTCTGGGTTTGTGAATTCCAGTAGTCGCTCTTTGTGCATCTCGTAGCTGGTATAATGAGCAATTGCCGAGAAGAACGACCGACGAGGGATCGCTCTGATGTCTAGATAGTTCGTAAGCAACTCTCGCAAGGTCAGTCTTGGATGTGATTCAAGGTTGTGGATTGGCGGAGTCGGTAATTCATCGACCGGGCGCGTGCTATCACGAGGAACCAGGGAGACAAGTCGATCAGCCTGTTCTTCCCAACCCATCATCCCGATCAGACTCTGGACATCCTCGGCCGTATTCTTCGGAGTGATGGCGATCACATCCCCTGGTGCATAGCCGACCGCATCAGGCACAGTCAAGATCAAATGTCGCACATCCTGCCAATGCGACTGCGGAGTTACCCGCTTGTTCTGGACCAGCGTCGCTGTCAGACTATCATGAAGAGGCCGCAGGTCATGATCGAGTCGATATGAATCTGGGAACTCGGTTGATAGCGACAGACCTGCTGTGCTAGGAGAAAGAGCCTCTGCTCTAGATGGTACATCTCCCTCCCGCGTTTGCAAAATCCATTTCGGTGGCAGCTGCACGTCGTCCGGTATCGGCTCCTGTCCCTCGGGCAGGGGAAACTTGTCCAGCAGGTACTTTCGGAAGCCCGTCAACCATGGAATGAAAGTCCCTTCCAGCCTATATCCCTGTCAGCGCGCGGTTGGAGATACAGAGATAAAAAATAAATGCCTACCCTTCTGGATGCTGGTGATCGGCCTCTCCACCTGGGTATACCTCTTCCGCGCCGAGCTGCAGTAACCTCTTGTACAGTTTGCGCGCAGCCCAATTGAACCTAGGCCCATTAGCGACTCAAGAGCCCCCAGTAATTTCGAGCAAGCACCAACTTCGGATAAGAACTATCCCCCAGCCCGAACCACGTAAAATCCACCCCGCTCAGGAACGTCGGCGGCAATTTCTTCAGAAGCAACGATCTCCAAAACGTCCGCGCATTAGCCGGAAGATCTCCCTGACCAGTCGTCGAAACGACAAATATGACGATCGTGTACGATTTCAAGGATTCCTGATGATTCCCCAATTTGAGCCATCAGTCGACGTGGACGCATTACGCGGGGCTGGAACAACGCACGGCCTTGACATGGTTCAGTTCGGAAACTTGGGTGGTGAAATGGAGACGCTCGGCCAGAGCGCCTATCTCTTCGGCCACGTCCTGGGCATTGCCTGTTTCGGTGCCGTAGATGACGAGAGCAGAGCGCCGGGGCGTATCGCCGTTCATTTTCTTGGTGCTGAGGGATTGGATAGTAGTTATGGTCTTGCGGCTCAGTTTGCTCGGAATCATTTAAAGTTGAGTCAGGTTTCTCCGCGGATCGGCATGATGTCATCCGGAGATCGGAGTCATGTTTGGAAATTATGTGAGGGACCTTATATCGTGAGGGGAAAAAGATCAAGCAGAAATGTTCACTGGGATCGGATCAAACCCATTTGCAAGTTATGTATTGGAGTTGCGGCCACTTCCCTGGCCAGAACCATTGTACAAGTACCCGCAGGTAGCAGTACGGACAAATAACAGACAAATAACAGATGCAGAGCCGAACCATATCTTTATAGATCACGCTTCTTGAACTTCGTATGTCAGATGATCGCTTAAGAATAGCCAAAAAAAAAAAAAATCCCATAAAACAAGGGTATCTATAAGAATGCGCCTTAATATGTGTCTTCATCACCACCACCGCCACCTCCATCTCCAAATCCATCATCGCCATACTCGTCATCGCCGGCGTCGAAGTACTGCTCAGCATTATAGTCTCCGCCCATCTCATCATCGTCGTCCTCGAAGTCATCATCCACAATCTCCTCTTCCCCTTCCTCGTCCTCATCGAGAATATTGCCCTCCAAGTCCTCACCCTGACCCTCACCCTCTTCATCATCACCACCCTGTCTCCGTCGCTTCAAGGTCTCTTCGTCCTCTTCGTCCTCCTCGAATCCGCGCTTTATCCCACTCTGTACTGTTTGCGGTATCCAGCCATCCAGCGACGCGTCCGGTTTGAAATTAGGCTGCACCGTCGGCCAAAGCTCTCGCGGGAAGAATTTCATGACTGTCAAACAAAAATATATATTAGCCCTTTACTCATCCCAGACACCAAATAACGAGTGGGCAAGCGGAAAATGCCTCACCATACGGCCGCCCCTGCAATCTCGGCACAAGCCTCTTTTTCTTCTGATATTTGCCCGAATATGACGGCATTCCGTTAAACGGGTCGAAATTCGCCTTGGCACTGCCAGTATATCCACTTGCGCCGGAAGAAACACCGAGAACCGAGTAATAAGGCCCATCGTGGAACCGCTCGCGGAGTGTCCGGTATAGGTCGACCTGCACTTGTTCGCGATCGCTCAAAGGTCTTGGGCGTGGGACGGCATATTTCTAGCATTGAATGATAAGCGCTTGCCAGTTCGTAAAATACGCCAGATCATCGCAATGTGATTGAGAGGACATTGCTCCAACATACAGGGAAAAGGGGAGTTGGTGCTGTGTCAGCTTCCCCGCTTGCGTCGGTGGTGTCCCAGGTAAATTCTGCACCCGGCAACTTTCTACCCTTCTTTGCTCCGAAGCGCGACATGGTCGATATGACCAGCAAAGGAGAATGAAAAGAATCTAACAATGTAGATAAAGGTAAGGACTTTTGCGGCGAGAGAAAAAGTTACGGCGGAGCTGACTCACCGCCTAGAGCGGGGAAGCCAAAGTCGCAATTAGGGCTTGCATGGAAAGTTCTCCGCATGCTTCCGTTGGATACTCGTATTACTTTATTGAGGAGCTGGAAATATGAAGTA